>QFDD01013206.1:0-10104 GCA_006871305.1 Vachellia collinsii
AAAAATAAGTGAATTCTGATATTGCAACTCAATTTAATTATTAAAAGAATATCCTACTTTAAGAACAGAAAATCTTTTAGTCTTAGAAAACTTGAGAAAAAGTTGAAAGAAGGCATTTTGTAACGTAGTATGTAGAGTGGCCATTTTGCAAATTAAATTAAAATATCTTTCAATTTGTACATATGACACTTTTGACATTCTAAGGCATTGCTTAAAGCTTGCTATTGATCAACTTGAGCGGCAATTATGTATGGAAAGCAAGTATGTGATTTATGGAATAAGATGCATGTCTATATTGTATGACCCTAAATTTGATGCACCAAAAACAGTAATAGGAAGTATGTGAGACGCAATTCCCCTTCACTATAATAATGACTAAGTTGTTCATTTGCTTTGTTGCTCTCTTGTGTATTAATTATTAAAAGAAGAAAACTGAATAAAAATGAATAAAATAGTAAAAAATTCAGAACATAATAGAAAAAATTCAAAATAAAATGGTAATCTTCAATTTCTCATTTAGAACAAAATCTTGACAATAAACCTCTCATAGCACAATTTTTTGCAAACGACTGGAACAAAATAGCAATTCAAAAATGGATTTGTTTCGCCAATTTCAAGAAGGATTTGGTTCTTGCAAGTCTTTATTATGTGATCAGCTTCATGACATCTTAAACAGTGGTATGTTTTTGTGTTTCGGAATTGTGATTCACATCTTTTCCACTTCCTCATCACCATACTTGATGCACACCTTCTCTCGATGTTCATGTATCAATTGGGAAACATTATGCCTCCTCTCCTTTACCATCCATGCATTGAATGACTTAGTAAAATTTGTTGTTATATTATCCCATCGTCCAAATGAAAACTTACTTAATGTCCACTTATTAATGTCTCCATGATTCTCAATCCATTGAAATAACTGTAGATAAAAAATTTTCATATTTTCCATAACATCATTGAATTCACCTTCAAGCCTTGCAAATGCAGTGTCCTCAAGCAACTTTAGTACATCATCCTTACTTTGAGCATTTGTCCTTTTTTATTTTACCTTTGTTCAATTTCTTTAGTTCCGCACTAAAGTTTTCCTTCATGTGCTAATAGCAAAATGCATGATAATCACCACGAAATATTTCTCGTATAGCTCTTATTATAGCATTGTGATGATCTAGAACAATTGTTAATTCTATTGGCCTTGTTATTTGTTTAATTATAACCAAAAACCATGTACAATCCTCATATGTCTCCCCCTTCACAATGCCAATTGAAAATGACAACAATTCATTATTAACATCATATGCAGAGGCCAATAGCAAGGTGCCCTTATATGGGCCACTTAAATTAGTCCCATTTATATATAATACATGTCTTGCCCCAACTAAGAATCCATCTATGCAACACCTATATGCTATGAAGACACGCTCAAAAATATTATTATGAAAAGGTTCCCATTCTACTACTATTTTTGGATCAGTTTCCTTTAGTCATTGACATATCCATGGTATGAGCATATAATATTGCTCTAATCTATCTTGAATTTCCTCAACTGCTTTTTCTTTAGCAGCATATGCCTGGTTATATGAGAGATTCATGACATAATCTCTTTGCAATGCCTTTCTAATTTCATTAAAACGCATGTCTATATGAGACCTTACCTATTCAATTATAATAGATTATGTTAAACTAGCTCTTTGAGCATGTATCACTTGAAAATTGTCTTGGGCATAGTGAATGTGTTCATTTTGAAATTGTGTCACCTGTAGGAAAGGAGTTTTCTTCCCCACAACATTTGCCGTTATCTTCCAAGGTCACCCTTCAATCTTACATTTCATAGACACCTATCCTTGTTGTTCTTCAAAAATTTGTACCCCAAACTTGTGAGCAATACTAAACTTGTAGAGTGCCTATTTAAAAGCATTACCATTTGCAAATGTTTGCAATACTCCTGACAAGAATCCTTTCTATTTCACTAAGTTCAATTCAGGCATAGGCATAGGTGCATTTTGTACTCCATAAGATAGAGGTCATCCACCAGCTTTATTAGTAAGGCATTCAACACCAATTTGATAAGGCATTGATTCAAATTCACTATCCCAATTGTTTCGAGAGAAAGTGGTTCGTTCTGAGTGTCCCAACAATTCCTAAATGTTGCATAACTCAATAACAAATTTTGTTACAACATTAACAATAATACCATAATAATCAATAACTTGTTTTAATAAAAAAAACAATAGAAAGGTCACTTAAACTTGTGCCTCAGCAAGTGTTTTCTAAGCATTGTCAATCTCTTTGCATGCAATATATACATGACAACTTCTCTCATTATACTAAAACATATTTGCAACTTCCGCATCATCAACAAGATCTATTAGGATCTTTTCATCAGAGGTCACAATGTATTCATCTCACCATTATTGCTATCAATACCAATCCATGATGATATTATTACTTTCATTTCTACAAGTGACATGCCCTCTCTTATGGTTTTCACTCTTACACTCCCCCCATTATATTGAGTTTGACCTCAAGCATTATTCACAAATTGTCTACCTACATGAAAAAAAAAATAACTCTTTGATGCTGCTAATGTAAATGTCATTTTTAATGCCAACCTACAAAAAAAAATTAGTTGGTATATTTTAGTTTAATTCAATTGTGATTCTCCTAATAGAAAAATTATATATAATCATATTGTTCATTAAAGAAAAATAGATCATTTCATATTATGACAAATATGTCTAATTGAGAGGATAAAAACATTACAAGAAAAATAATGAAATGTGTAGAGCATTATATGATGAATGTTAAACCCAATGGAGTGTTATACTAGTATATGAGACGAAGAATATCAGTTCTTACTCCACAAAACAAGGCCACAAAATTTATAAATACATTGTGGGATTTCATGTATCAGTAATAAGCGCAATAAGATTTTATACCTTAGCCTTCTCCTGATCTTTAGGCTAATTGACTTGTTTATTGATAAATCCGAAATAAGTTTTTTGACGAATCTACGGATGTGAACAATATTTTTCCTTAAATCATCCCATATGCATTGTGCTGCAAGGTTAAAGACAAATTATCTAAATCTACCCTAATTATTGTTAGAATCCAACTAAAGACTAAAAGTTGAGATTCCAATAATTAAGGAAGAGTGGATTCTAGCTTTAGGGTTAAAAATCTATGGGAATTTACAATTAAAAATTAGACATACACCTTCCATTTTTATTTTTAATTACATAGGGGTATTTTAGTCTTTTAATAACATTAAAAAATCCTTAATAAAGCCTCTATGCCTGATTAGGGATTAGTAAAAGTGTATGGCTTAGTTAAGATCTTGCTATTTTGGCTGGATTTAATAAAAATTTTTCCTTTAATAAATGTATATCTTATTATATATCATTTATATTTATGTAGTTAACAATTTATCTTGATTAATAAATGGTCATGAAAGTACTATAGTCATTTGGATGTTTCCCGTCTAATTTACTTTTTTTTTTTTTGGTTTAAGTTCGGCCTATTTAAACATCATTTTTAACTTATTAAATATATATATATATATATTACGTAGAGTGCATATCAAACATATCAGTGTTAAATTTTTTTTTATCAATCCATTCCATTCTCTTCATTTTCATTAAAATAGATTCTTTGTGCCAAACGAGAGGGCCTCATTGTGAAACATGTTGAATTGTAAGGCGTTGGAGAAGATTAAAAAAAGTGGGGGATTGAATGAAACACAAAAACTGAATATGCAGCTTTATGAGTCTTCGCTTCAAGGACAAGAATGCCATTTTCTTTTTCTTTTTTCTTTTTTCAATTTTCCTTTTTGGGAATAAAGCATCATTATAATAATTAAAGATAACCCTTCAGTGAACACTTTTAATGTGTGGATTTGAAAAGATGCAAGCATATAATCAAACGAAAAAGAAGCTAAGCCCTCAAATACTACAAAAGCAAAATTGAATAGTTTCATTATGTGTCATCACTTTCTCGGATTTAAGATCTGAAACTCAAAGTATCATTTTCTTAAATAAATAAATAGAAAAAATATTACTTCTCATTATTTCTTTTCAAAGTTACGGAAGCAACAACTTGAACTTATCCACTTGCCAGAAGCCCAGAATATGAAAAGAAATATATTGTATTTGAAGCTTATCTTTCATTTGTTTGGTCAATCAAAATGAAGAAAAACAAAATAAAATTCACATTTATAAATTGTAACATTTTCTTAAAATTTGAAGTATTGAAAATTATTATGTTTTGACACTTACTAGTTACTTCATCGGTTCGTTTTCTAATTTCTTTAGCTACATTTTCTTTAAATTTTTAAGCATAAAGATATCAATACCTCTATATATATCTCCTAAATACACACACAATATTTTTTTCTTTTCTTTTTTTTTTATCCAAACACATACACATTTTTTTAATATATATAATGTATGTATTTATTGCATACTAAAACCCATTTTTTCATGAATAATAAGTGATATGATGTAACTCAATTTTTAAAAAATATTTTTAGTGTATAAAAAGGTCTAGGAATACGAAAGTTGTCAAAAATTGTTTTAAATTAAAAGCGAACTAAAATCAAAAGTTATAAATGTATATTCAGAAAACTCTCTAAGACAATAATCAAATTGTTTAACCAGATTTTCATAAAGGAATAATTGGAAAAAAAAATTGGGCCACCAACAATAGGAAGATGAATAAAAGAGCTAATGAATATAGCATAAAACAGATAAAAATGATTATATTGATGAACTGATATAAGTACAATGAAATCTAGAAAGATAAGAGTAGAAGTAAGCTTGAAAAATAGTTCTGTGTAATTCAAAGTGTCCGTAACATGTAGCAAAATTTAGATAAATAGGCGGTCTCTCGCTTTAGATTGTACTTCTAAGAGTCCATTGGAATATAGGGATTAGTTGCTATATTTCTGAATCTAATCATCCATCCCGACACTTTAAGGATACGAGACATTAGACCGTTTTTCAAGAGGTTTCCATGTGTCACATCGTGTTTCTTCCCAACCAAGATTGTGCATCTATCCATTCCTTGAAATATAGATTTAGTTGCTATATTTCTAGATCTAACCAGTTATTCTAATATTTTAAATGCATGGGATTAGACCGTTTGGTTCAAACATTTTTGCATAGTAAGGTGGGACTCTGTGATTCAGGTCTCTCCATAGATCGTGCACAATTCCCTGGTCAATTACTATGTATCCAAATCTAACCCGTCTACCCTCGAGATATTCAGTGTGTGGGGTTAGACTTTTGATTCAGTATCCTGGTGACGTTTAACTAAACTGATTTATATAGCTGATCTACCCCTTGGAATATAGAGGTTAGTTGCTATGTATTTGGATTTAACCTATCTATATCTATATTGTTGGAATCAAGGTTCAAAAAACCAAACCAGACATTGAACCGGTCGAGACAGTGGGTCAAGGGTTAATGGGTCAGATCGGAGTCAGACCGATCATATTAAAATAATAACATTTAATTGACAATATTAAAATATAATACTTTTAATAATGTTAATTTCAAAATATTCATCTTTATCAGTTAAAATCTTTTAGTTACTGTAATTAATAATCATTTAATTTATTTTTAGCTTTATTATTTTCATCTTTTTGTTCTTTTTTTATTTTTCATACTCTTCTCCTGACTCTTTCATTTTTTTCTTCATTTTTTTCTATTTCCTTTTCTTCTCTCTCCCAACGTTACCTTCATCTTTTGTCTTTTCATATTACCAACTCTCATCCCACTCTTCTCTTTTCTCTCTCCCACGTGACCTTCCTCTTCCCTTTTTTCAAGACAAAAGCAGACATTCAATTAAGTGATTTGCCTTCCCTATCAGTAATTCAGTTTCTCTCTTTCTCTTGGCTTCACGCGTTTTCCACACCGGAGATGAGAAGCAATATTTCTTGGTGGTCTTCTTTGAGAAGTCTACTTTCGGTGGCTCCATGGCTTCGACGATGATGATGATGAGCAATAAACGACGGCGAACGCAGGGATATTCTTTTCTTCCATCATTTTTCTTCTTTCATTTTCTATTTTCCTTTCATTTTATTCTGGTTTTCTTCTTCTTGCTTGATACCCCCTTCTTCTTTTTCTTCTCTGCCTCATTGCTATTTGTTTCCGATGAAACTTCTTTTGCTTTCAAACAGAATGGTAACCCGGCTAACTCGTTCACTCGGTCTGGTTGACCGATTCAAACCGAGCTGACCGAGTTGAATAGGGGTTGACTCGGCCTCTGGTTCAAGATCAAACCAGACCGGACAAATGGCCGGTTCGTCGGTTTCCGGACTAAACCGGTCGGTCCGGTCCAGTTTTTTGAACTCTTGTTGGGATGCGACGGTTAGACTATTGTAGAAAAGTTCCACGTGTCATTCCAAAGTCTCTTCCAGTTAAACCCTCTGTAAGCCTTTCACTATTTCTAAACTTGCTCTCCGTACTTTACTTTTATTTGATCGACTACTATTTTTTGGGCATACACAAATTATGCAGGATGATAGCATGATATTTTATCGTCTCAATAATAATAGTTGACTTAATTCTCTCAATAAATGACTATTATGGTATTTTTTTTAATTTAAAATGATATCATTTCAAATTTAAGACCCATTTATTTAAGAAAGTGATTCCCATATTGTTTTAAAAGGGGTCTATTGTTTTAAAAAGTGAAATATATTGTTTTAAAGAAGCTATTATATTTTATTGTAGTCAATAAAAAAATTTTCATTTGAAAATACTTCTTTAAATTAAAATGACTTAGAATCTAATCTGATTTAAAGCAGCTTATCAAAATGGTTAAAAAAATATGATTTATCTAGAGACAAGCTTTTACCCCCGGCCCACTATTTGGATTAGCTTTTAAAAGGGTAAATTGCCAAATTCACTTCGGAAGTTTCCACTCAGGAGCATTGAGTATCCGAAAGTTTTTTTTTTTGCTCAAATTTACCCCGGAAGTTTTTTTTTTTTTGCTCAAATTTATCCCGGAAGTTTGCAAAACGTATCAGTTTTACTCTAACCGTTAGTCAACATTAATTTTGACCGTTAACTGACACATGACGCTCCATATTTAGTGCCACGTGGTGATAGAAGGTTTATTAGACTGTCACATGTCAGTTAACGCTCAAAATTAATGTTGACTAACGATCAGGGTAAAATTGATGCGTTTTGGAAACTTCCAGAGCAAAATTGAACCAAAAAAAACTTTCGGATACCCAAAGTTCCTAAGTGGAAACTTCCAGGGCGAATTTAGACCTTAACCGCTTTTGAAACTATGGTATTAAGCCAAACCATAATTTCAAAAGTAAAGTAATTAAATCCAAAAGGAACAAAGTCATATGAATGGAATAAACTTTTTCTTTTTAACAAAAATGGAATAAACATGTTTAGATATTAGAACTGCTAGTATTGGATGACAAATCGTCAAATCCGATCATATATTTGAGAAAATGACATTTATGCAATAATAATAATAATTGATAATTAATAATGAAAAGTTTAATTTTACGTGGACAGGAAAAGCCAATTAATTCATCACAAAAAGTTCTTCTTGTCTGGGTAAAAAGACTAAACACCCAAACTTAATCTTGGAAGTTTGGTCTATTGTCATCACTCTCTTGTAATCTTTCCATAATTATATGTTTTCAAGTTGAAAATTATAATAATTAGGAGAAAGACAACAAAAACTGTGAAATGTGATAATGTTAAAATGATCTCTCGAAATGACTTAATTTATATGAAATTATTAGAAACCATTCTGAATTAAGTTTTTTGTTAAACGATCTAATTACCCTCAATAAAATTAATTGTCTGTTATAATTTGTTAATTAAAATTGTTCTTAGTTAAACCATTGCCATTGATATTCAGTAAAATAAGTCACTGAAGTTAGTTGTCACAATTTTAATTGTTGTAAATTGAAAAGTTAATATTGTCATCCATTAAATTAATGTTACTATTTTTGTTTTTCCAAATTAACGATATTTAGATAATTTGCTATAAAACTAAATCTGAATTATGGGTATGTTTTCTATGATCTGAAAAAAAATATGTTCACATAAGTTGAGATATAACTCTTTCACATGATTACCCCATAAAATATAAAAAATAGTTTTTAGCAATAATCTAAATGTATCATTTTTTATGGTGAATTGGAATCAATGATAAAAAAAGGGGACCAACCAGTCCAACCGATGAACCATCGAACCGGTCCATGGTCTGATCCAATTCGCTATAAAACCGGGAGGTGGGTTCACCCAGATCAACCCTGTAAAAAACTGGGTTGACAGAGTCATATATTTTCTTAAAATTTTTTTTTCATATGCTTCCTTTACTTTTTTTTTTTGAAAAATTATATTAAGGTCCCATGCAAAAAAAAAAATATTAGAAAGGTCTCAAAAGGTCGTTAATAACAAGTAAAAGAGCACAATTGATAAGTGAATGAGCTACCAATAGTAACCTTTGAGAATTTTCTGATATTAATTTTCTTGTACGGAACCTTAATGCAATTTCTCTTTTTTTGATTTACTGCTTTTATTAATATTTAGTGACAAATGAAAAAAACTAGATGGTGTTTCTTCATTTCCTTTTTTTTTACTATAAACATGATTTTTTTTATGATTAATTCTTAACGTTTTATAATTGATGAATGAATTTTAATGATATTTTTTATTATGAATGATTATTAATTATAGTGACCAAAAGATTTTAATTGATAAAGATAAAAATTTTGAAATTAAACATTATTAAAAGTATTGTATTTTAATATTATCAACTAAATGTTATTATTTTAATATGGTTGATCGTTTAACTCCAATCTGACTAATTAACCCTTAACTCACTGCTTCAACTGGTTCAATGCCTGATCTGATTTTTTTTAATAGGTAGATTTGGGGAATTTGTCTTACTCCCTTTATAATTGTAATAAACATTATTAAATTTAAAAAGAGGGATAGAACAAATTCTGTTTTCTTTTTGTCCACATCGAAAATCCCCTTTAAGATTCAACATTTAATTGCTGGTTCACAAAGAGCTCGTCATTCTGCGGCCATGGATGCACTCAAGGCTTGTAATGCTATCCCAGTTTCGAATTTCCAAAGATTGACGAACCCATCATCTCTGATGTCGACGTGGGTATTGACGAAACCCAAAAGGGTCACACTGTATTCATCTAATTCTTGGGTCAAAAGTAGAGCTCGTTTTTTCCCTCGTTGCTCGAGAAAACCAGATACTGAGACGAACAGCGAGACTGACAGTGATTGCGTCGCTGATCCCGATTCTGTTTCAGAGTGCGAGAAGTTGCCGGAATCGGAAGCTTGCAAAAGCGAAGCTATTTCTTCTCCTTCTTCGCAATCATCTTCATTTAGAGGATTAGTGTTTGATTTGGGTTATTCAAATTCGTGGGATAGTGCCGACATCGGATGGCCGGTCGTGAAGAGGTTTCTTAGCGATGAAGAAGAGAGGTGGTACATGTGGTATTATGGTAAGTCTAATGAGAACCCATCTTCTGACTTGATTGGATTAGCGATTTCAAGCAATGGGGTTCATTGGGAGAGAGGGGAAGGACCTGCTCAATCGAGTTCAGAAGTGGGTATAGTGTTAAATTGCGGTAAAGATTGGTGGTCATTTGATACAGAAGGCATTAGACCTTCTGAGGTATTGGTAATGTCTAATACAAGGGTTAGATCATCTAATCCTGTTTACTGGCTTTACTACACTGGATATAGCTCTGAGAAAATAGAGTTCTTTGATAATTCTTTGGAATTCATTCTGGAAAACCCAGATGGGTATTTCACTAGTAATGTAGAAAATCAACAAGATAAAACAAGTGGGGGTAGAATCTTGAAGTCCTTGCCAGGTTTATGTATAAGCCAAGATGGGAGGCATTGGGCTAGAATCGAAGGGCCTCATCACAGTGGAGCTTTGTTTGATGTTGGATCTGAGGGAGAATGGGATTCTTTGTTTATTTCTTCTCCACAGGTGATTTTCCATGGCAGTGGTGACCTTAGGATGTACTACCATTCATTTGATGTGGATAAAGGCCACTATGCTATTGGGATTTCCAGGTCAAGGGATGGAATGAGATGG
>QFDD01013207.1:0-11045 GCA_006871305.1 Vachellia collinsii
CTGAATCAATGGAGCTGCTTAGTGAATAAATCATGATCATACCCGACAAGTCCAAGCAAGAAAAAACGTATCACACAAGAAATAGTTAGCGATGGCCTTTGGTTCCTAACAGAGATCATAACATATTAGAAAATCGAGGGATATGAGGCGGATGAAGAAGGAATGCTAGTATTAAAGCAAATCCAAGAAAAAGAGTGGTAAACTGCATACTTCTCTGAAAAATAAGCAAGGGGACCCAGAAGAATCAGAGCAATAATGTTTCGATAAACAGGGAATACCAGTTTGCTTATGCCCGTGTTCAGTGCAAGTCGCAGAAAAATATGGTTTCCTGCATTACAGAACTGTAATAACGTCAAGATTAAATGCAGCTTGGCTCGTTCAGGCACCATATTCTCTGCTTCTGCGATTATGGGTGATTCAGATCCACCCAGAGAAGAGAGTATTTAGCAGTTTTGATAGCACTGTAGGTACTCGGTGGATTGCATCTTGTAAGCTGGCGGTGTTGGAACATCAAAGAGGGGAAAAGTCAGACAAGGGGAAGTGTTTGTCCCATCCCCCATCTAGTTGGAAGGGCATTTGCCATATGACCTGGTTTTGCTTGATAATAATGACATCATTTAAGCTTGAAAAAATGTGATTATAAAGTTCGAGTAATTTTCCTAATATCCAATTGATTGTGATTTTAATAATAATTTTTGTTAAATTTTATTTAATATTAATTATTTTTAAATATAATTGTGAAAATGTAAACAATTCTATGAAATTCATACATTTTTACAAGTATGCCTCTATGTGTGATCTTAACAAGTGATTTTTAAACATGATCAATTTTTTTTATGTCACCTGAAAAAAATATCCAAACACTAATAATGAAAAATCAACCTTGTTTTTAATCAATATCAACATAATCTAAAATCATATTTTTTTCAAAGCTAATTTAAACTTACGTTTAATTATTTTCTTAAATTGATCCCATCACACGCCTTGCCAACGAGAAGCCTGATATTCATATAACTGGTGAGACTGCTTATCAAAAGTGATGAGCTTCCATAACCCATTAAACATGGACCGTTCAAATCTAATTTGGATGGTTCATATTTATTTTTTATTTTTTATTTTTATGAAAAACTTATTTTAATAGGTACAAAATCTAAAATAAAATTAATCTCTTAACTATCATATTTTTAAATAATGACTTTTTTATAAAAAAAATTACTAGTTTAAAAAAAATTAGATCTTGACCATTCAAAATCAAATTTGAATGGCATGGATTTAATGAGTTGGGAATTCATCACTTTGATAAATACTCTAACTAGGTCCGATATTCAAAATGTTAAAATGCCTGATACTCCAAAAAAGTTTGATCCATACCTAATCGTTCACCGTTTTTAATGTAGATGATAACAATAACAACAACAACAAAGACTTGACGTTACTCTAACCAATCCATTTAATGAGGGTTTAACATTCAATATTTAGAATAGTTTAAACTAATATTGAGATAATGAGAAAAAAGCCGCCATGTGATCAATTTTTTACTATTATATTAGAATTTTTAATACTATTTGCATAATTTTTTTATTTTTATTACTTGATCTCCCTGAAAATTTTGATAAGGTAGGGAGTGATTTTAACTTTTTAAATTTTGGTAAAAATATCATGAGAAAATAAACTAAATAAAAAATTTGATTATATAAATGAATAAATGCTGACATTAATATATTTAACAGAAATATTGAATTATTAATGATATGGATACAAATATTGAGGAAAAATACAAAAAAAATATGGATACATAGATGATTTACAATTTTTTTAAAAATTCATAATATAAGAGAAATTGTTGAAGATTTGACTAGGGATAATTTAGTGTTTTAAAATTTATATTTTAATACTTATTTTTCTAAATAATTACAGTTTTTATGATCATTTTAAATAAATATTATTCCTTTTTAAATCCTTTATTCTAACTTTCCCCGAAAACAACACTTCAATCCTCAGCAGTGCCAAGTTTGGATATTCGATCGAGTGGTTCAGTCCCAAACAAAACCGCCGGTAAAATAGTAAAACTCATCATATAGAAGATAATCTTGGTTTATGAATCACTAGTCATTTTCATTGAACATCACCCTTAGTTAATCAAATTAAAAATATGTAGAGATTAATTTTCATTGTTAATAAGTATCGGTTGACTTTTTTCATAGATTAAAAAATTTAATAAATTAATATGTTTATTATTTTTTAAACTAATATACATGTATGCCTAAAAAATTGATTTGGGCTAGACCAATCTTGGGCCCAGATCACTAGTCAATTTGATAGAGACAAGGGAAGACACGTGTAGCCATTCCAATAAGCTAGACTCTTCTCCCGCATTCCTAAAATCTCAACGTAGATGGTTAGATCTGAAGATTCAGCGACCACTACACCTAGATCTTTGGGGATTGTTAGACAAGGTGGGCTGATGATGAAGGTCGTAGACCAGCTATTTATTTTTACTCTATTTTTCATTGTATGCATTCAGAATACATTTAAGCACTCAGAACTCTCTCTTCTCACACTCTACTGCTCTGTTATTCTCAATGAATCAATCATTGATGTGTTATTGACAATCCTGTCAATAAAAACTCATCCATTCATCTTAAGTTAAGCCGATTTAGGATTTTAGTGAAATTTGCACAAACAATACATATATGATATTTAATATTGTTATACATATAAATATGAGAAAATAACTAGAAAATACCTTCTGAATTCCCTAAACCTCAAATGGTGCCATAAATAAGGTAAATGACAAATTGGTATCTATCAGCATTTTGGGTTTTGTATATCTGTGGGAAAAGAAAGACATGTCATTAAACATTTGAAAAGGAAAAGCATCCTCACTTCTCTCCCACTCTCCTACTCTGATAGAAATGCGACCGAAGCTCGCTCTCTCTCTCTCTCTCTCTCTCTCTCTCTGTGACAAAAATGACAACATATACTTCACCATGCCCATGTGCTTCCATTGAGTAACATATTGACAACTGTTCCAAGTCCATTGACAACTTTATATATAGTATTTACAAATTCACTTAAGCTATTAACAACACTTGAACGAATCAAACACTGATGATGTTGTTTCGTTCGTTGACAACTACGAATAGCGTATTGACAATTCTAACATATTTAATGACAACTTTTTTTTACCATTCTTACAACATGTACTTCACCTTGCCTATGTCCTTCCACGGAGTAATGATTGACAAATGTTCTTGATCCAATGACAACTCTATATATGGTATTGACAAATTTACTTAAGATATTGACAACACCTGAACTGATCAGACCCAAATGCTGTTGTTTTGTT
This sequence comes from Vachellia collinsii, assembly GCA_006871305.1. NCBI lineage: Eukaryota > Viridiplantae > Streptophyta > Magnoliopsida > Fabales > Fabaceae > Vachellia > Vachellia collinsii. The sequence continues at coordinate 3,350 of QFDD01013207.1, forward strand.
CGTTGAGAACTACAAATAGTGTATTAACAACTCTAACATAATTAATGACAACTTTTTTTATCCTTCTAACAACATATATGTAAACACTTTATTTTGTCCGGGTCCCATAAAATAATGACAAAAATAATTGAAGAAAATCCTCCATGATCATTTTTTATAATTTGGGAAAATCTTCTTTGAAAAGTGTCATTTATGATGATTGGTTTATTATTGAAATTTAGGAAAATTTTCCTTGCAGTAATTTTAGAGAAAATCTTATTTATGATGGTTTGCTCCTGAACTAAGAAATATCATTAAGGAATAAAAAATGCACTAACAATTATTGGGCTTAGAAAAGTTTGATTCTTGCTCATCAAGAATAAATAAAAAATAAAGAATGAAAATTATAAAAAAATCCCTCATTTATGTCGATTAGCTTTAAATTAAGTAATTTTATTAACAGAAAAAAAATATTAAAAATAAAAACGAAAATTCAAAAAATCCCTTATTTATGTTGCTTGGCTTCAAATTAAGTAATTTTATTAATAGAAAAATATTAATAAAAAAATTAAAAAAGATGGTACATCAATGAGCAAACCCTAATTTCTACTCATAAAAAGGAGAGTGAGGAAGAAGGGAGTTGGTTATTTTGGAGGAAGGAGGAGGCAATGGAGAAATGTAGAGAGATAATACTCTGCCTTTTATCCTACATCATCATCCTAAAGTGTTATCTCATGTTTTCTCATGAGTTAAAGAGAAAATACATTAGAAGGTGCATCTTGTTTCACTGTAAACTAGCGTTTTCAATATTAATCTTCACTCATGCAATAACTAATGTGTTATATTTTTCTCCTCTCATTTTCTTGTTTACATGGGTTGAATGCGAATGGAGGCTCAAAGTAAAAACTGAAGCATAGTTCAATAATACTATAGCTACTGGGACAAGAGCTAAAATATACTGAAAATGGTTACTTAGACTCAGTCTTTGTAAATGAAAGTAAAATGAAAAGAGTTATATTTTTTATATGAAAAAAGAAGTAAAGTTTCAAAACGTTTTATACCGTATGAGATTTTTAGAACCCACTCAGGCAAAAATAATTATTCTTCCATGTGAGATTATGTGAATCTCTTCAAGAAGTCTAATCCAGAAAACTTTCGATATACATTTTTTAAATAAAAATAAAGGAGGGTTTTTTAATAAAAAATACCAACCAATTAGAAAGCCATTTTTCAAAAATAAGAAAGGGTTTTTTTAATCTTGAAGTATCTATGCATTTCTACCCCTGAACTACGTAAGCTTTTATCATTTTAAAGGATACATAGGCACTAGTGTCACGTGCCAAATATTTACTTGATGTCAGCACTGTGCAGCCTAGTAAACTTTATCGAGACTTGGTTTTGGAACTTCTTAGTAAGCCTTTGGAAACTCCAAAAATCTAGAGAGAGAGTGTAGAGATAGAAAGTGTGGAAGAGTACTTGTATATTGCTTGAAGAATGCTTATAAATGAACCCTTAGGGGTATTTATACTACTCCACCTCCTTAATAAACGGTAGAAATCTATTTGATCTAACAACCTATATCGATCTTTCAGAATACTCTTATAAAATATTTAGATATTTTACATGTGTGGAAAACTATGAAGACGTATAGAGAATTCTAGAATAACTTAAAGTACTCATGTATTTTACAAGAGGATTCTAGAGATTTTTAGTAACCTCTAGAGTGGACCATGACATTCTCCCCCACTTAATTTAGTGACGTCCTCGTCGCCTTCATATCCTCGTAGGTTTGAATCTGGTCCTAGAATTGCCACAAATGTGAAATGGGCTCCAAGCTTACCTCGCTTCGGCAAAGCTAACCATTAGTCACGGTGACGATGTCTCGAAAGCAACCTCGCTGCTTAACTGAAGATTGCCGCGACTAACGCACTAGTTGGCAGCGGCGAAGGGAACCAAAGAGAAAAATTCTTACTTCTAACCATGGTTCACTGCAACGATGCCCCAATATGGCTATAGCGAAATCCTCCAATCACACTAAAACAACATTTCCAAACATACAAGGGGAATTTTATTTTCTAAGATTATTTCTTACTCATAATTAACTCCTAATGTACAGTTAGGATGTTACATAGGTCATGGAGGCAAGGTGTGCTTCTTGCTTATTTTAGTTCTCAATGATGATAGAATCGAGCTTTCTGTTGCGATCCAACATGATGTATCAAATTTAAATAAACCTTTTGAAATTCCAAGTGAACTAATTGCAAGGGCAAAAACCAAAAGAATTAAAGAAGTATTGAATGGACTTGTATAAGAGGTTTTAACAAAACATATGTCATTTGGATCAATAAATGGAAAAGAAGACTTCAAGGACGTCATTAATTTGATTTGGGCTGAAAATGGACCTATAGATCATATTTTGGGTTTGGAGGCTTCAAGTTAAAGAGCTTGGACCATGGGCTATACATAGGAGGACTCATTTGGGCTTAAATAATCACATTTTGGGCCTAAATTGCTTATTATCTTTTATTTATTTATTTTATACAAAAATTTGTATTTTGAATTAGATAGGATTAGATATAATATATTATTTTGGATATCCTTATCCTTAGATTTTAGGATAGATATCTGTTTTAGATTTGAATTTTATCTTTTTAGACTTTAGATTAAATTTCATCTTTTTTTATAATAGGATTTCAGAATGTAATCTCTATAAATACATTGTACTCCTCATTCTTGAAATCAAATTAGATTATTTTTTTGAATTGAGTTTAAAGAATTGCATTTTTGCAACTTCAAACTTGAGAGTGGATTCTCTCTAAAGTTCTTCATTGAACTAACAGACTTATCAAGGCTTGATCATCCTTGTGGCATCTTCCAACATTTAGGGTCCTTGTTCTTCCGTGTTCAAAGGTTCAAGTGGATCATTAACTTTTGTTTTAGCGTTCTTGGGGTGCGTGTATTTCAGATTGATTGTGGATTCTTGGGATCTTTTCATTTGGGTTCGCACCACTTTCCCTTCTCTAAGTATTCAAAGACCCGATGCGAACCGTTGCAAATGAATCATGAGATCTTTCTTGGAGGATCTTCTTTCTTGGCTTGTCTCTTGTTGTGGAAGTGACTCGGCTTGTCCCTTGTTATGAGGATGATTAACAAGCCACCACAAGAAACCAACTTTGATATCCACGAGATCATCCGCTGAATAGTATGGCATGGTGTAACCACATGAGAACATACACGCCATATGAGTGACTGCAATTGTAATGGTATTGAAATTCCTTCTGCTTCTGCTTCTTATCATCCTCCTTCTTCTTGTGAAATTCTTCATTAAACAAATTGTAACCAGAGAAGCTTGGCACCCTTGATCCAATTTTTTCTTTTCCCCTCTTCCTTTTCTATAACTTCTTTCCCTTATCCATCTTCGTAACTTCTTACCAAATAACAATGTTGGCAAACAAGTGAAAAATAAGATGGAACGCAAAATATGAGATACATACATCCAAGTAATATACCTTGATTACTTTAAAAAATCATAACTTAATCTACAAAAATCATAACTTACAATTTATTTATCCAAATATCACGTTTATGATTCATTTTAAAGTTTAATATGAGTACTATTTACTTACCACATTTCATGGTAAATAAAATCCATTTGACCATCTAAAAATCTATTTAAATCAATCGTCCATATTAAAGATTAATTGCTTTTATTTTACAACTCTCAACACTAACATGTAATCCTCACTTAATCTTAGAACCAAAAACCAGTACACAACTTCCTGGTTAACTACACATTTTCCTAGCTTATAGCTCACATAAATTCATGCACCCGGAACTTAACCCAATTTCCTAACACTCATCGGTTGATATCATCCAAATCAGATTTCAATTCAACTTATACATCAAAGTCCAACCAATCACAAGGCTGTTACCATTTAGTTTATGTTTTAAAACCTTGGTCCCATATTGAAAATATCAAAACAGTGAGGGCTCTTCACTTCACACAAACTTCTTCACTGAATCTAAAAATCTTCATTTAATCTTTGGCAAACAGTGGCAATACTAACTTTAAACCATTTTCTAAAACCAAAACAGCAGCAACAACAACTTCCAACACTAATTTTAGACCCACAAACAATGCACAAATCCGATTAACCATTCATAAATACCATTAATCCTACAAATCCAATAAAATTTTCACGCTAGACTTGAAGTTGTCGTTGATAAGTTTACCTTAATAGTTAACAACTGTAGGTGCTACTATTAACAATACATTTTCTATTTTACATAACACGTTGTACCCATAACTTTTTTATCTTCATCTTCATTCTTATGCACATAAAATGTAGAAAAAGAGCTCACATAATCTAAAAACAGAGCATACGCATACAAAAAATAAAGGAGTAATGTAAATATAAAAGTATTTATACATAAAAATATGATAGCTTTTTCACTTCTTTATTCAATTTTGCAAGCATGGACAGTGATTTCAGGAAGCTTTGGAAAAAAAAACAGAGAAAAATAAACTTTGGCAAAACAGTGGACAGAGAGATCAAAGATCAGAGATTGGACAGAGGTACATAATACTCACCTCAATTGGAAACTATGCTTGCATGAATGACTAGTGAATCCTTTTTTCGGTGACTTGCTCCTCTTCTTCCCCTCTCTCCGATCGCTCTTCCCCTCTCTCGTTCTTCGATCTATGTTTGTCGTTGAAATGAGATAAAGAGGAAGCTGAGGGACACATGTGGAGCAATCTGATCCTTTAATCATATAACATGGGTGCTGTTTTTTTATCTAAAAACATTAAAGGTATAATGGTAATTGAGCCTATACAATTTATTATAATGAAGTCCCACGGGACTTGAAGGTAAATACACGATCCCTTACATGTGACCTCGTGTCATTTTTCCTATAATTTAAACCAGTTTGTTTAACTTTTTTTTTTTTTGAAAAAGGTCAAATCAGCCTTATATCTACAATATATATATAGACGCATACGATGATGAAATCGTTTTTTTCTTTCAAAAAAAAAAAGCCCTGTTTGCCTGCCTCCATCTCCCTCGCCCGCCCGATATTCATTCGCCACTCCCAACTGTCAGTGGCGCTGCCGCGGAATTTTGTGATTACTGCGATGGCGAATTAACAAAACTAAAATTTCAAAGAAGTTTTCAAAGATTATAAACCCTAGTTATTGAGCAAGATAGGACTGGAGTGGTGGAGTTCTCAGCGTCGCTGCCTCCATGCCTCATAAGAGAGAGAGAAACGATGCCCATGTCGTTACCGTTGACAGTAGTGATGATGAGAATGGCGCGGTGCCATCTGACGCGGGGCCGCAGCCACAGGTTCGGCGACAGAACATTCCCGAATCAAACACAGTATCCTTGGACCCTGTCAAGTCCCGTAGTTTCTGGAAAGCTGGGGACTACGTTGTTGGTCCAACTGTGAAGCCACCTCCCGCTCAAGGTTACTTGGAGCATGCCCGTGTTCATCCTAAGTTTCTTCATTCTAACGCAACCTCTCACAAGTGGGCTTTTGGGGGTATGCTCTAGCATCCTGAACCAATATTTGCATATTTTTGGCTCGTCATGTGCCTTATTTTGGTTGAGTAATCGAGAAGTCCTTTCTGATAAAAGTCTGAGGACATGTTCATGAGTTTAGGATGGAATGGAGCGGAACCGTCATCAATGGACTGAGATGGAATGTTTTTTTTGCCTGTTATTTGATGATTATTATAAAATTAAAGGAATAGAATTGATTATAATTATGTTTTTCCAATTAAAGAGTGAGAGAAGGAGGAAGATTGGGAGGGGTGAGCAGGATAGAGGTAATTTTGTGATAGTGTTATTTGTTTCAAGTCATTCTATCACTAACCACTAAGTTGGGGTAAGAAAAAAGTGGGTTCAGGATGGCTAAGAAGCGATTCCACTCTCTTTTAAAAAAAAATTCTCCGGCACAACTATTGCAACCATCCCACCCCATTCCATTTCATCCCAAAAGAAAACTTCCAAATGGTTTTTGAAATCGATCTCCTTCAAGTAATATTGACCCATGAATTAACTTGGCACAAGAAGATTTTATCTGGACAAAATTGTGGGTTGGATACTTTTATGTTTGCTGTCCATATATCTATGGTCGTGTTTTTAGTGCGCGTAGTGGTTCCATGAACAACCTGCAAGTTGCATGGTCAGCCTTTATCCTGAGGAAATGCTTAGCTCTAATATCTAGTATTCAATAAACATTTTCAGTATCTCAGTGCATGTACTGTCGATTGGACTGGCTAACAACTTATATCTAGTTTTAATTTACTGTTGGCTTTTGTTGCATCTAGTTGACATTTCTTTAACTAGAGCACTCATTGTGCTTTAAAGTTTTTGTTGTCAGATGTTGGGAGGGAGAGTATATGGGGTATTTGACTGTGTTTTTTAAATTTTGTATGAAAATGAATGTTTCTCTTCCTATGACAATAATCCTTGAAAAGCATACATTTTTCCTTCTTTTGATATGTGCCATTCTTTTTTGGCAGCAATTGCTGAGCTTATGGATAATGCTGTCGATGAGGTATGCTTTAAATCTAAGCCATTTATTCTTTTCTGAACAGATAATACTACTTTGTCGTGATGAGGGGGGAAAAATTGATCTATCGTTGTTGCCTTGGTGCACTGAAATTCATTTTTTTGCTTCAATATCCTTGCTCAATGTAATTCCACTAAGCTGAAAATAAAAGATACAGCGGCTGTCCTTGCACCTAAAACTTGCTATTTCATGGTTGCTGAATAGATTGTTAACTTTTTTTATGGGGTTTATAACTTAGCTTGTTCATTTCCCCAGAATAGCTGAAGTTATTTTTTTTTAATATTACTACAAGCTTACATGTCCTTCATTTTCTAGTCATTTTTAGATTAAATACTTTTAAATGTAATAACTCAAAAATAAAATTAAAAATGTAAATAAATAAATGAGAGAAATGAGAGAAAGATTTATAGCAAAGTAGCAAATAATAAGGGAGAATTAAGCCCATGGACTGAATTCACAAACCTTTTATTCTTTAAGACCTCTAACAGTAAATACCCATTGTTCCACTTGTGTTGAATATCTTTTTAGTTGTAAATTTGTGTTATGTAAATTGCTCTGGAACCAACAATGTTATATGGTAGCGAATGTCGAGCTTTACAGGGACAACAATAGCATAAAGCTGGGGTAGTTGAGATGAGGATGTTTAGATGAATATATGGTAATACAAGAAAAGATAATATTTGTAATGAACATATACTAGGAAGAGTTGCAGTGCCTCACTGGTTTGGCTGCAAGAATCCCTCTTCCCGTCTCCCTCCTCTTTTGTGTTTTTGGATTTAAACCTTGGAATACTCCCTTGTTCTGTTGGTCACAGTCTTCTCAGAGTTGTTACTTCCTTTTAGGCATCTTCTATAGGTTTTAGGTAGAGATGTAGGCTGATTTTGAGGGGCAATGCAACAGTTTCTTGGTTGTCAGACTGGAAATTTACTTGCTTGCCTACATTGTTTGCATCTCTCTATCAATGAAGGTATGCCAATATGAGGGGAAGAAGATGTTTGAAGTTTATAAAAAACCCGTACTGTGATAGAGCATGACTAGCAACTGCATTTTATGTGTACATTCAGATTCGAAATGGTGCAACCTTTGTAAAGATTGATAAGCTTGATATGAATGATAATTCACCAGCATTACTTGTCCTAGG
>QFDD01013213.1:0-10389 GCA_006871305.1 Vachellia collinsii
AAAACCAGTAACAAGCATTTCTATTGGAACCTAAATAGGCTATAGTTCAAACAGAACCTTGCAAGTTTCAATCCAGATTCACGATTACGCCAGGCAGAGCTCTTAATCGATTCATTCTGAAGAACTCCTCAATCGCACAATAAAGTTTCCATACCAAGCAGTTCTACGAGTTTATTCCTTTCCCTCGCTTCTCTCAGCAACACAACACATCTAAAGAAGACCGGAGAGAAAAAGAAAACAGACAAGAACTTACCTCCTTACGATCCTCCATGGAAGAGAGAGCGATTCAGATCTTGAGAATTCAAAACTCTGGAATGGATACTGCTGAAAGAATAATAGCAGTTTGAGCAGAATATAGATGCGTGAGTGTGTGTATGTGTGTGTGTGTAATATTCAAGTGGAGCAAAGGAGGAAGGAAAGAGGCGCGATGAGAGCGAGGAGGCCGCTAAGAGCCAACAGAAAATAGCTGTATGGAAGCGTACAACACGATGACTGGGCGATTGTGGCGTCCTCATATTTATTAATTTTTCGCGCAACTTTGTCAATACAATTACGGAAATGCCCTCACTCTCACACGCTTTTGCCTTTTTTGTCCACTCAGATGCCCGCGGCTTGCTTTGGGTTTTCCTAGCTGTCTCCGAAGCGCAGGATATTATTCGCATTTTAATCGGGTCGATGGAGTGTGAATTTATGATTGTGTTGGTCCTTTCTCCCACTTTCCCCAACTACCCTTCGCTACTTCTTTATTTTAACACATAGGACAATTAATTAAAACATAATCAACCTATACATATATGTGTGTGTATATATGTATAGAATAGTAAATCACTTTCTTTTTTTAGTAGAAGTAATGCACTCCATTAGATGATGGGAAATCGCCTAGAGCATACATTAAAGTTATCATCAAGTTAAAGTGATTTTCAATATTATTCACGTTAAATTATAACATTGTATTAATTTTTACTACTTCACTGCCCTTATTTAATTTGAGTATAAATAAAAAAATTTAATGCTTATTGAAATTATCAAAGACTCTTATATAAAAAAACCAAAATAACATTTTAGAAAGGTTCGTATAAAGAGAACATTCGGGGGTATTGCTGTCAAACTTGTGAACTGACTTTTTAAATTTGTTGGTTTTATGTTTTTACCTCATAAAAATGTGTTAACTCGCTCTTAAACTTGTAACGGGTTTACTATTTTTAAGTTTCTACCTCACAAAATCGCATCAATTTACTCTAAAAATCTTACTAATTTTTTGAATTTAATTATGATTAGTGACTCCATATATAAACTTTGTATAAATTTTTTTGTTGAGTATAATAAATTATGGATGTCAATACGTTTAATTTCAATTATTTGAATTTTAAATATGTTTTAATTAAATAATCGTCATTTTTATATTTTGATTATGTAATTATATACTTTTAATAATTATTTATCAATAAAAGTAAATTCTAACAAGGTTCCGATACAAGTTTACATAAATTTATTTAATGTCGTGAGTTGGATAACCTAACATGGGAGAGTATAACCACTTGAATCTGTCATGAAAATCCACCGAGGATTAAAAGGTGATCAATGATTAGAGTTTGTTTGTTAACCAATTTTTAAAATCAATTTTCACACAAGTTGAAATAAAACTCTCTTACATACCTACCTCGTATTGTGTGAAATCACTTTTAAAATCAAGATTTTGTTACTTCCTAAACATACTATCATTGAGTGGTTTCCATGAAATGGGAGGATTTTGCCATCAAATCTGCAAAAGGCTAATAATCCCTCACCATAGATGTGCCTTGTTTAAACATGCCAGTCCGTGTGAACAAAGAGTCTGGTCACATCAATGAGTCTATCAGCGGGCTATTAGCATTGACGAGGAAAATCACTGTAAAGATGTAAGGAATAAATGCAATCATAAAAAATATTTTAATGACAAATAAGTAGAATAAAATATATTTTCTTATATTAAAATTTATCATTATATTCGATTCAATTGTCATATAATTTTGGTAATTACATTTTTCTTCGATAGCAAAGTAATTTTTACTCTAGATTACCTCACAAAAACTAAGAAAAGGTGGTTTACCCATTAAACATTTTAAGACTCAGTATAATTTAATATCAATAATATCTCATATTTATATTTTTAAGATATATAGAGTATGATATAATATTGATTTTAAATCAAATCATAGTAACAATAACAAAATATATTACTCAATAGTATCAACCAATTCATGCACTAAATCTCTTAGTAGACAAATCCAAGTAGCTTTCAAGCCATATTGACTTTGAAGTAGGGGTGTGCATAGATCGGATCCGATCAGACCGGGTTAATACCCAAACTAAGGTTTGATCTGATATAGATATTGAGCTGTACAGGATAATTCAAAGTTTGGTTCAGCATAGCACATGCCTAAAGTCGAACTGGAGTAGATCGGTCCAAACAGTTAAAAGATCTCAATGAAATTTTTTCCCTTTTACAATAAGCAAAATTTTAATCTAGTAATACAAAATTAACATAAAAAACCTAAAATCATATAAACTTATCCAAAAATGTCGAAATTTAAGTATAAATTAATTATCTTTAACATTTGAGAATCATAAGTATCATTATTAATATAAAAATTTTAAAAAAATAAGTAAAAAATAATTCAGGCTAGACAGGACCTAACCAACTAATTTAAGCGCTTACTCCTGAACCCGATCCAAATCGACCAATCAATTCAATCCATTCCAATTTCATTATATTGTTTACTTAAACTGAACCAAATCAGATCATTAGATTTTTCCGCACCCCTACTTTGAAGGGAGTGTTGGTATTAAATATGTTATGATATTGTTGATATGATTTGATTTAAGATATATAGATAGTATATCATATCTTATACTCTATATATGTTCAAAATACAAATATGAGATATTATGATTATTATTTAATTAATTTATCTTAAATTCTAAGTTGTATGGTTTGTTTGTACTCTTGTTTATTAACTTGAATGTTACAAAACATATTTTAAATTGAAAAAAATTAACTTCACCCCATTCAAATTATCAAAATCCAATGTGTAGCACTAATAAATGGAGTAGAATTGGAAAATGATAATTAATGAAAAAGTATCTTATGTTTTGAATTGAAAGGAGTTTATATAAAGGAATTTTTTTTAAAGTGGCACGTTCCCTTTTTTAAGAAATACTAAATATCTATATGAAACTTTTAATATCTTTTTTTTATTTTTGTCTCCGTTAATTATTTATAAGTCTTGTTGCATTGTTTATTCCTTCACCTGTCCACTCACGTGTTCTTCGTATTTTGGAACATTCATAGAAATGTTTTTGTTGGGCATGCTAAATTATTAAATTATGTGTGATGATGGATTTAATTTCAATTATCTAAATTTGAAATATATTAAATCAAATTGATATTTTTTTATATATTTTAATGTTTATTAGTAAGAGTAAGCTCTTAGGATTCTGTGATCCGAATTTAAGAATTTGCTTAAAACTCGTGACATCTACCATTTAAAATCTGCATTGAGGAGAATTGATCAATTCTTATTCAACTTCTTCACTCCTTACTATTCTCTCGGTTTGAAAATATAAGGTAGTTTTACTTCTTCTTTTCTACAGTGGGCCAACACTCATGATTCATAAGAGAGAGAGAGAGAGAGAGAGAGAGAGAGAGAATAAGCCTTTGAATGATAAGAAGATAAATATAAAATAAAGATAAACAAATAAAGAGACTATATTATTTTTGTCAAATAATGACTTTTGAAGGATAACAAGATAAATTTTGTACGCAACTGATTTTTCTCTTGACTAATGAAACCGGTAAGCAATTGATTGGTCAATGCGTAATTGAGTTCAATTTCTGATTTTAAGCAAATGAATTCAATCTCTGATATTTGAATTCCCCCCCCCCCCAATTTTTTATTTTTTCAATTTTATTTACAAGATTTTCACTTCATTTTGAAGTCTTCATCAATCATCATGATGGGTCATGAGACGAGTCATTTTTATTTTGGATGTGTGTGTCATTTCTCATGCCTTTTTTTCTTGCCAGTTAGGCATAATTCAGCTTAGAGGATGAAATTAATTATAAAATGAAGTCTAATCCACTTTCGGCTGAAAATCAAGTTTGATTCCCATCATAATTAAATAAAAACCAAGCAATGGGAGGCTGAATAATAAATAATTAAATACATAATTATAAGGTTTCTAAGCTATTTAATTTGGATGGTGACTCCTCCATTATTGGGCCTGGGATTGCAATTTAGTAATTTACAGCTACCACAATCAGTTGCCAGCTAGGGCATTTGGCAAACCTGAATTACAATTTTTAAATTGTGATTACAATTTTAATTTAATGATGGCGGCGCAGCTGTCAGGGGCGCAATTTTTGTGTTTTTGGATAGGTTAGGACTTGGGAGAATTCCTGGAGGCCATCAAATTAAATCAATTTAGTCAAATATTCTTGGTAGACTCGTGAGTGAATTGATTCTCTGAGCTTAATGTTTTTACAATGATACTTTATAAAAATGTGTCAACTCACTATTAAATTCATGCTAACTGTAAATTCAGTTAAATTTGTGAGTGTAATCTCGTGCTGATTTTTTAAATTTGATTATTATTAATGACTTCATAAATAAACTTTATAGAAATTTGAAATTTCTTTGTTCAGTATAATAAAATAGGGATGTTGATATATTTAACTTTAATTATTTGAATTTTAAATATATTTAAATCATATGATTCATATCGTTGTCATTTTTATATTTTAATTATTTAATTATATACTTTTAATAGCTATTTATTAATAAAAGTAACAATTTGAATGTAGATCCAATTTTACTACTTAACCCCCTGATTTTGACAATTTTATAAACATGTTGCATCAAAAGAAGAAATCGATTTTTTATAATGTGGTGAATTAAGGTTTGAAATTCCCACTAAAAGATGTATTCACATTTAATATCAACAATATATTAAATAGAATGGTATCCATTAGGAGAGTACATATGTTTAGAAAAATCAAAGAAGAATCATAATTAGGTCCCAAACAATTGAAATAATATATGATAAATCCCAATGATTTGGCAATAAAGCTTAAGGACTTGTGAATAACAAGTGGAGGTGACTCATTTAATAAATCATTGAAATTTATTAGATATTATGTTTCATATTTGGGACCTAATTATAATTTTCCCAAATATTCTCCCATGTTATTACAAGGTAATTCCGATTGCCTAGAATTTGGCCAAATCATTAAATTTGTCTTAAAACATAAAGCAATGAATTAGGTCTTGATAAGTGGAAAAAGTTTTCGTCCAACTTTAAATTAAGCTACTCCTATTGATTGGAGCTGTTGCACAATTTTTGTCATTTTTAAAATTTAAAATTTTATATTTTAGGTTAAAGGGTTAAATTCATCCCGGAAGTTTCTACTCAAAGGCATTAAGTATCAGGAAGTTTTTTTTGGTTCAATTTTGCCTCGGAAGTTTGCAAAACGTATTAGTTTTACCTTGACCATTAGTCAACATTAATTTTGACCATTAACTGACACTTAACGATTCATATTTAGTGCCACGTGGCTATAGGAGATTTATTAGAGTACCGCGTGTCAGTTAACGGTTGATGCGTTTTGGAAACTTCCGGGATAAAATTAAGCCAACAAAATTCCGAATACCCAACGCTTATAAGTGGAAACTTCCGGGACGAATTTGGACCTTAACCTTATATTTTAATACAAATGATTAAAATGAACCATAATTTAACTGATTTTTTTTAATATGTGTGAACCAGTAAACAAATTTTTATGCTACATTTCAAATCAGATGAAGTAATTTATAGCACGAAATATGTTGATAATTTTACATAATGTAATTAGCACAATCTATTGAACAGAACAGAGCTTGTTATGGGTCTATTTGAATTAATAGTAAAATCTACTATTCCAAGTTCATAATCTATAAAATAAACATAAGAAATAAGTCTATCCTCGTTTGCATAAGTATTCTTTTATAGCGCAAAACAAGGCCATTATTATTGTTTGTTTGGCGTGCCCGTAGGGATGATAAGCTTGATTGACCTTAGCGACCTTTCCGGTCCATATGACCTGTTTGGATAGGAACCAGAGACGGAGATTTTTTTTTTGTTTTATTTATTTATTTTTTGGGTCAAGGCTATTTGGATTGGAATGCCAATATGTATGGGCCATAAATTAATCGATTAGGAATAGGGACAATGCATGTGGGATAGAGATATGCGATTCTAAATAAATACGGACCAACTATTAAAAATTGATTAAATATAGTGTTTTAGAAAAATCAATACATATTTATTACAAATAACTGACTTAACTAATTTTTTGAGGGTGCATGTGCAATTTTAGCAATAAAAGTTTTTAGGTATGAGTATTTAACACAATTAAATTTTAAAGTGTGCAAATGTATACACGATGTTTTAAAGATGATACAATTTTAACAAATTAGTTAAATTGGCCCCAATGTTCATTATAAGAGTGTGTCCCAAATAAAAAATAGATGGACATTTGAATTAATAGAGTTACTAAAATTGTACCATTTTTAAAAGTTTGTACTTATTTTTACACCTTTCAAAATTTAATTATACCATACGAACCTATTGAAAAACTTTATTATTAAAATTACTTCTTTACCCCCTTAAACAAAATCAGGCAAGTTATTTATTTGTAACAAATATGTATTGATTTTCTTAAAATATTCTATTTAATCATTTACATCGGAATTACACCTTAAATCACTCCTGAATATGTGCAATTATATTTGGATATTTGAGGAGAAAACTATAAACTGGACTCTTGTATTTGAGACTAAAGTTATCTATATCTAGAATTGGGGTAATACTAATATATTGGTTGAACGGTGGTCCAACCATTTTGTAGGTGGATCAATGGAATTTTAATAATATGGATCCAACGGAAATTTCCTCAACAAAACCGAAAAGGGTGAAATCTTTGATAACAAATAACTAAAAGGAGGGCTGGCTGTGTAAAGCCCAGTTTGAGACCAAATCAAGCTTATGTTCCCGAAAGGCAAAAACCAACAAAACTGATTGAAGCCCCATTCTCTGTCAGTAAAGGAACCAGCCCATACTCCATCAGATTGGTTAGTTTACCAACCAATTAAAAGTCTAAAAGAATATATTGTATCGAAATTACAAGGACTCTCTTTTATTGAATCCAATCAAACGGGCCATCAAAGAGTACTAATAGATATATTTATATATTTCCTATCAATAAGATCATTACGGGCCTATTTTGATTGAGAGATGAAAGCTATTTTTCCCAAGGTTTAAAAAACCGGACCGGGCATTGAACCGAGTGAGACAGTGGTTCAAGGGTTAATGGTTCAGATCAGGTTCAAAATGGAGTTAAACCGGCTATATTAAAATAATATAATTTAATAGATTATATTTTATTTTAAAAAAATTAGTAGATAAAACCTATAATATTATTTTATTTTACCCATATTTTAAATTTTTAGAGTTTAATTAAATATCAGTGATAAAAAATGGGATAAAATGAATCAATTTTATTTTATATCCTGATGTATAAATTTGTTTAAATGGAAAACAAAAAATTAAAGACTCATTTTGTTACCATATTTTTTTTAAAAAAAATTAATGAACTACATTATCACACTTTGATTCACCTTTTTTCATTGTTTATAGTTTTTTAATTTTTTTTAAAAAAAGAGGTGAACCGGTTGAACCACTGGTTCAACCGGTTCGGCCGGTTCGAACTGGTCACCGGTTCAAATGATCAACAGGACCGGACCAGCGGCCGGTTCACCGGTTTCCAGTCTGAACTGGCCGGTCCGGTTCGGTTTTTTGAACAATGATTTTTCCAACATGATTTATGTTTTATAAAGTAAATATATGAGAAGAGTTTTATCTTAACTTAAATAAATATATTTTTGTAACGTTAGGATAAACACGATCATTTCTCTTGATCTTTGGAATTGTGATGATTTTCGGAAGGTGAAAGTGGAGTTCAAACTAAATTAATTTTTAATGATTATTGATTTTTTTTTTCAATAAACAAAAATTGGACGCTTTGGTTGCATGTGGGTGGGTTGAGACGTGGCATGAGCATGATCTTGCAGGAAGATACACGTGGCATAAGAAGAAGCGGTGTTATCGCCTACTTGGTCCGCCAAACTGAAGCTGCACCACAAATCCCATATTCTCCGAACATCGTTATCCCTGCCCTCGACGCTTTATCATTATTCTTTGTGGCTGTAACCAAACCCAATTCCCAAACAAAACGCATTATTTGTATTCATTCCAATACCTATCAACTCTTAAACAGATCATTTTCTCACGACTTCAATAAATGAATAGTTGATTTCTTTTGTTGAATTAACTCTATTTCATGATTTTTTTTCCTGATCTTTTCTGGTCAAGCAAAAAAGTTTTTTTTTTTTAAATAGAGAATAATCAATTAACCCAATGAGTAATTTACAATTACAGAAAAATGATACATGATTATAAACCCTTTAAAAATTAGATATTAGATTAAAAAATAATTCACATGCATAATCTCAATCAATCTTCATTTAAATTCATTTTTAAAGAAAAAAGTACCACAAGAAATAAAATTCATGACTAGCACTCATTAATTATATTCTATTTCCACCCACCTCTTTTTTTTTAAAAAAAAATCCTTGAAGCAAAAAAGAATTTACAATACTCTAATTTAAACAAAATTAAATTTTTTCTACGTAATTTGTTTTCAGTAAATACATAGCTCATGCATATAGAGAATAATCAATTAACCCAATGAGTAATGACAAATTTTCAAGTGAATTATAATTTACGCCTTCACAAAATCTGCCGTCCATAAATTGGAAATCTCCCCACTGCGAGCGAAAAGACTTTGATGGGCTGAAGAAAACTTCCAGTGTGCTATTGCGGAGAGAAGTTCTATTTATAGTTTCTTCTCTCCACAGCCATTATTCCAATCCATTTTGGTTTTGTTCATTGCCAAATCCTATCCTCTTGACTATTCGCCGTACGTTTCTTGAATTGTTTGCCTTTGTTTCTCGTTTCTCAATCTGATTCTCGTATACAATCGTCAATCGATAATGGACTTGACCGCGAAGCTTCACCACCTTGAGCTCGGCTCGAGCTTCCTAACCGGCACGGTCATTTTAGACACACGGAAAGCCGCTGTACGACCTTACATTCGGCCAGCTTCAAATCTTGCGGTCTCTCAAACCCTTAGAGGTAATGCTAATTTAGTTAAATGCAATCGATTTATTGGTCGTAGAAGAGCGAATTTGAGTATCGCTGCTAGTTCATCTGCGGTTGCTGTCGAGACATCGGCGGCAGAATCCACCACCGAAGAGGACATTGAGTCTTTGTTTTCGGAGTCTTCGGTTGATGAATTTGAGAATAAACGTGGGAATAGGCAATCCAGTACCGGGGCGTCGAGCATTTCATCTGGTGTCAAGTTGGAGAATGTGAGCAAAAGCTACAAGGGCGTCACTCTCTTGAAAGATGTTAGTTGGGAAGTGAAGAAAGGTGAAAAAGTGGGATTGGTTGGTGTAAATGGTGCAGGGAAGACGACGCAGATGAGAATCATTGCTGGTCAGGAGGAGGCAGATTCGGGGAATGTAATAAAAGCCAAACCAAATATGAAAATTGCTTTTCTGAGTCAGGAGTTTGAGGTATCTCTCAGTAGGACCGTTAGGGAGGAATTTCTAAGTGCATTTAAAGAGGAGATGGGGATAGCAGGGAAGTTGGAGAAGGTGCAGAAGGCACTCGAGGGTGCTGTAAACGATTTAGAATTGATGGGGAGACTTCTAGACGAGTTTGATTTGCTTCAGAAGAAGGCCCAGGCGGTGAACTTGGATGCAGTAGATGCGAAGGTAAGCAAATTGATGCCAGAACTTGGGTTCTCTTCAGATGATTCAGACAGGCTGGTGGCGTCATTTAGTAGTGGATGGCAGATGAGGATGTCCCTGGGCAAGATTTTACTTCAGGTATATCACGCTTGGCAACACTTTTTCGTTAGCTATTGTATTTTCAACCTGAAATTACACATAATGTACGCACTTCCGTTATTTTCTTCTTTGCTAAGTTACACATAATGAAATTTCTCTTCATTTGCAGGAGCCGGATCTATTACTGTTGGATGAACCAACAAATCACCTTGACCTTGACACCATTGAGTGGCTTGAAGGATATCTTAACAAGCAAGATGTGCCGATGGTTATAATTTCACATGACAGAGCTTTTCTTGATCAACTGTGTACAAAAATTGTGGAAACTGACATGGGTGTATCCAGAACATATGAGGGCAATTATTCCCAGTACGTTGTTTCAAAGGCAGCATGGATTGAA
>QFDD01013216.1:0-10548 GCA_006871305.1 Vachellia collinsii
TTCTGCACATGATCACCAGTGTTGAATTTTCTTTTTCTTCATTTTTTCACGCGAACAATGTTCATCATGACACAAGTATTGCGCATATAGCAACGCCTTTAAAGGGGAAAAAAGATATTAGTCTTTACGTGGTCTTCAGTCACATCACAGATTGGGAAGCAACATCCTAGAAAAAATGGGTTATTTAAAAGATGCTTAAGCTAAAGTCTAAACATAAATAAATATATGACAGACATGAACTTGGTCCTTGTAATTTGTTCTGTCAACAAATAGATCTTTTTAGACTTTTCAGCAAAGCTATCTAAATTCGTATGTCTGGAACAGATTTCGCTGTCTAAACTTAGTCAGAAGTCTAGTAGTTGAAGACATGAGGGGGGCTGCTGAGAAGTGGTTGAAGGCACACATGTGAACGAAACCTTGCGGAATTATTTTGCATATTGGGACCACACATTTTATGTTAAGGACCAGATACATATAATCCCCCTCGTCATAACAGTGTTCTAATGATGGCTAATATTAAACATGGTTGAGGTAGTACACTGTTTGTGCAAATTTAAGTCAATAAATAAATTAAAAGGAGGTTTGGGGTCACCAACAGTATGAAAAGAAAATATAGCTACTGCTCCTAACGTAAGATAATTGAAAAGAATTGTATTTATGATTCTTGTTGAGATACAAGAGAATTTGAGTGATCTGGACTATAGAATTGCAGAGCGTAAGAGAGGGGTCCAGGAGTATGAAAAAAGTGTCTGTCATATGAGGTACAGTCAGAATAAATAAGTGGTCTAGGCCCCCTTGTCATCTATCCAGTCTGTCTAACGGTCCCCCAAAAATCTAAGAGTGGTGGATGCTAAATTTGTGGATCTAACTGTCCACTCAAAATCTGTGGGATGCTGAAGACAGATCTACCTGGGAAGCCTTCACGTGTCCCCTCACTGGCTGACTGTTGCACCTTCAGTTAAATCATGTCTTCCCATGGGCCTGTGGACTGGGCCTCAGATTGGTCTAACTCAAAGTCATTTTTTGGGCATACAATAATTCCCCACTCTTTTTGTCTATGGCACATAGACAGGAAGAGTAAGAGTCTGTCTGTCGCTCCCATCACCCTTGATGTGTCTGTAGGGAGGTCGTCAAGGAGAAGGAGCTTAAGCGCGTTCAGGACTTGATGCACGAGCTAAGGGACGTCGTGGCTGCCGCGGACGAGAGGACCCAACGAGCCAAGGATGAGGCCGCGGAGCTTCAGAGGATGCTGACCAGCGTCAAGCTCAATCGTGACATTGTGAAGATGGAGGCCGCAACTCTGAAGGAAGACGTCCGCGCCGTGGAGACTGAGGCGTATATGCATGGGCGGACGCAGGCTCTCTAGAGCACATGGTGGGGATGTCAAGCCGGTGGAACTTTCGTGAGGCTGTCGGCTTGTACGAAGCCACCTGTGGACGCACCTTTGAGCCTGATCCTTTCGACGGCTGGGACGTATTTTCTACGGCATTTCCTGGGGAAGGAGCGACGGTCGCTGGCCATCTAGGGGAGTTGTTGGCCCCAGGAGGGGCGAATGGAGGAGCAGCGGCACCGGGAGGTGACACGGCTGTGATCGAGGCTGAGAGGCCCGACGCTTGAAATCTCTTATCCCCTGCGTGGGACATTTTTCTGGCCGTGTGTGGCCATTTGCTTTAAATTGTTGCCCACAGTGGGCGTGGATATTATGGGGTCGTATCGGCCCTGTGAATTTTTTTTTTTTTGCCAAAGGATATGTCAGGCCATCGTGCCTGTTCCATTTGCATATGTTGTGTCTTTTCTTTGTTTTGCCTTTGTCAGCAGATCATAATTGCCTAGTTCGACTGTCTCAAAAGTTAAGTAGTCGGGGTTAAGCTTGACTCGATTGCTAATGGCATAAATTTACTTTGCAAGTCATTGGCTTGCAGTCGCCGCAGAGACCACATAGCTTTTGGTTTGTCGTCGAGACAAGAGTTACTTAAACCGTCGCAAGCTTGACTTATGTGACTGTAAGAGTCTCAAGGAGTTTAGTTGAATAATACGTAATTCATGGAATGGGGTCCAGGACCCAAACTGAACAATCATGGTGTTGTAGCCAATTACATAGAAGGGGATTGACGTCGTAGTCTGATCTCTAAGTATATAGACGGTGTAAAAGCCTAAGTTACCTAGGTTAACTGAAGGGCCTGTATGGTTAGGCCTGTGTGATGGAGGGGAGTAGAGGTCCCCATGCACGAGCGAACAAAGGGTAGGAATAGCACCCGTCGTTAAACAGAAGTAAAGTAAGCTTGCCTTCGTTCCTGCGAGTGCGTCAAGGTCAGGGTCAAGTTAGGCCGTGATGACTCGACGTTGGCCAGCAGGGGATGGCGTCCGAGCCATATCTGGGCTACGTAACGTGGACCTGACCTTGTCGTCGGCAGGAGGAGGAAAAGAGGCTTGCCAGCTAGTGTGACTAGTGTAGCTTTTGTCTGGGGACGAAGTCCATGGAGACGTGGGCTGCATCTAGCCTTGATTGGTCTTAAGCAAGTGCGTCGGACCGTCAGTTTGGTCGCCGTCTGTTGGGGTCTATGGCAAGGCCAGTGGCGACCACATGGTGCGCACAATACTTTTGCTCTGCAAGGTTAACTCAAAAAGGGCAAGCGAAGTATACTAGAAACAGTGTGGTTAGACTGGTTCGTAGCGACCCCGACACTATAGCACAGGGCGTCAGTCATTTATGGGTGTCGCGTCATAAGGCACTTCGAGGAAATTTTGGAGCATTTGTCATGAGTAAAGGTTAGTCGAGTGAGCTAGCAACGAAGTGTTGCGTTGAGATCGACTATAACATGGCTTGATGACGATCCTCGGGGGAGTAATTCATAGATAGGTTCTCGTTGAACAAGATCTGTGACTTTGTTTGCACATTGTAGAAAGATAATTTGAACTTTTTGTCTAGTGCGCACCAGGTGGTTAAGATTGGTGATGCTAAGGAAATGCCAACGTAAGTAACCGTTAGGTGAAGTACGCTGTGTAAGTTTGGACATTTGGCATTGAAGCTACTATGATGTGAGCTTGTAAGTCATAGAGGATAAGGTGACTAAGAATTTACGTTTACTAAGGCCAAGGGCCTCGTTTGTACGTAGTGAGGCATCTGAGCCAAGTGAAATGAGAGGGACGAGTTAAGATTGTCCTATCCTTGCATATGAAAAGGGCGTTTACGCCTTGTATGTAGGATAAGGTACTATGACATGTTTCGTAAAGTGCAATAAGTGGCGTGAAAGCCTGCTTTGCTAGCGGGGTCGTGTAGACCATTTGGTGTTTGTAAGGGCATCATCACACAGCGTGATGCTCCGTCTACCTTGTCCGTGGGATCGTTGGCATCGTGTACATTGGAGAATCCAACGTAGATGCTGTCTTTCTTAAGAACATATGAGTTGTATAAGGCAAAGTGATTCAAAAGGAAATATTCTATCAAGTAAGGTCAAAGACCTTGTTCGTATATAGTAAGGCATCAGGGCCTGTTACAAAGGGGAGATGAAACAAGGTTGGCTCCGCGTGTAGATGGAAGGCATCCAGGCCTAGATCATGGTAGGTTGCAATAACCTACTTCTTGTAGTATGGTAAATGGCGTGAAAGCCTAGGCGATGAAAGCAAATATGGGGTCTCACGACTCAGCACAAATGTTTTGTTAAGGTCATGGACCTAGTACGTATGGAAAGAAGGGGCGTCAAAGCCAATTGCTGAATAGGAGCAAAGTGGGGTTGTATCACCTTGACATGTGTAGTAGGCGTCTGAACCGAGGCCTCGCTAGGTTGTTGTAACCTGTCTTTTATGAGTGATGGGTGGCGCCTAAGCCGAAATCTTATTAAGTCGTGGCGACTTGTCTTATGCGAGCAAAGGATGGTGTCTGAGCCAAGGGTTCAAAAGGTCAAGGTGACCTGTCTTTAGTGCTGTCAAAAGTGGTGTATGAGCCTACTGGCTTATGAGGTTGAGTAAATAGTTTGGTGATAGTGAGGACGTTGTTGGATGCGTCGGCATTTGATCAGCCTTATTCACAGAAGTGTTGGCATTTTGCCTAGCCATGTTATCCCATCAGACATGATTTTCATCGTGGGACATTGTTGTCGTCGTCAGTAAGGGGGGTAGTGTCATTCACACACGCGCCTAAGACCACAAGTTGTACCCTGTAATGTTAGTTGAAAATGCAAAGCTATGTCTGTCACACGTGTTTGTCCTGTCTGACAGTTAGTCTTTTTATAAAGACTGTGGTGATTTAGTCCATGTGTATTAAGGTGCATCTGACAGCGACCTTTACCATGCTGAGTAAATGTTTGTGTATACTAATACATGTAAGTATTAAACGAAAGAAGGCGTATGAGCCTTAATGTATAGCAACGAAGCTGTCCTTTCATAGCTCGGTCTTATAACCTTGGACCGTATTAAAAGCGTCTATAGCATAAAAGATGATTTTATAAACTAAGGTCTCAAAACCTTAATATGCAATGTAAGGCGTATGAGCCAATGTAATGTGATAAGGCGGGGTTGTCCCATCCTCATCGTACAGTAGGAGGTGTCTAAGCCAACGTAAGGTGACAAGGTAGGGATGTCCCATCCTCATCGTATCTCAGGAGGCGTATAAGCCGATATAAAGTGACAAGGTGGGGATGTCTCATCCCCATTGTACAATAGGAGGCGTTTAAGCCAACGTAAGGTGACAAGGTGGGGATGTCCCATCCTTATCAAGAGAGGCGTATAAGCCAATGTTGCGTGACAAGGTGGGGGTGTCTCATCCTCATCGCATCTCTGGAGGCGTTTAAGCCAATGTAAAGTGATAAGGTGGGGGTGCCCCATCCTCATCGTATCATGAGAGGCGTCGAAGCCAATGTTGCGTGACAAGGTGGGGATGTCCCATCCTCACCGTATAATTGATGGCGTCTTAGTTTTGTTTTCACAGTAAAGTGGTGCAACCTTGCTATAAAGTGTAATGTTTGGCGTGTGAACCTTTATAGTAGAGTGTGATGTTTTAATCCATTTGTATGACTAAAGGTGTCTTAGCTAGCCTTATTTTTTGAGTTGTCGAATTACAATCCGGCCAATTTAACTCATCTGGCAGGCCGCTTGTTAAAGAATCACATTTGTGCCCTTGTTATGGTGAATCGAATACCCTTGTCATAGGTTTCGAGATCATGACTTGTAGTCGGTATAATGGCTAGACACAATATCTACACATATGGTACAATAGCATATAAACTAGCTTATCGTACCCTCAACTGTATAGCACAAGGCGTTAATCGTATGGAGGGTCACGTCTTATGGGCATTTGTTGTCACTCCAAGTGATCTTGGTAGAAACATTAGTCAAATATGTTCAAACAATTAGAGTCAACGTAAAGTACGTACTAGAAGTAGTACCTTTTAAGGTGGATCCAAGGTTGTCCTAGTAAAGTGTTGGGCAATCCATGACTTTGAGTCTTTCTGGTACATTCCTCTTCGTCGTAGATGTCAGGAACGTTATCTCCATACTGTGCAATCAAGCGCCTAGTCCCCAAAGATTAGCACCGGTGGGGCATGGATTATTTATGACTCGACGCCCCTCTAGTGTATGACACTCACGTAGGCTATGCTTACGGAACTACCTGGATCAACTAGCACATGTTTAATATCAAAATTGTTAAGGACAATGAGTATTACCTATGTGTCGTCATGGGGGTAGTCAAGTCGAGTTATGTTGTCCTTGGCGAAAGTGATTTGGTTATAGCTAGAAGACGTGATTGACACGTAGATTGAGCTAGTCTGGGTCTACGAAGTTTACGACAGCAAGATCGTCTACCAAGTGTATGACAGCATCGTCCACTGGGTTCGAGACAAGACCGTCCATTGGGTGGGTGATAGACTCATCTACTGGGTCCGTTAAAAGACAGTCTATTGAGTCTGGGATAGGATCGTCTACATGGTCCACTACAGGAGACCGTCTCCCAGGTACATGACAGGATCATCTACAGGGTCTGCAGGAAGACCGCCTTCCAAATCCACGACAGGAGACCGTCTACGGGATCTATGACAGGAGCGTCTACAAGAAGACCGTCTTCCAGATCCGCAACAAGAGACCGTCTACGGGATCTGTGATAGGAGCGTCTATAGCTTTTGCAAGAAGACCGTCTTTCAGGTCTGTGTCAAGAGACCGTCTCCGGGATCTGTGACAGGATTGTCTACAGCGTCTGCGACAAGATCGTTTTCTAGGTCCGCTATGGTAGACCGTCTACGGGATCCGCGACAAGAGTGTCTATAGTATCTGCGACAAGATTGTCTACAACGTCTACCAAAAGACTATCCACAAAGTCCGCTAGAAGACAGTTAATAGTGTCCATCAGAAGACCGTCTACGGGGTTTGCGACAAGATCATCTACAACATCCGCCACAAGACAGTCTTCGGGGTCTACGACAGGAGACCGTCTACGGCATCCGCGATAGGATCGTCTACAGCATCTGCCACATTGCCGTCTTCAGGGCTACGACAGGAGACCATCTACTGGGTCGTCCAAAAGATTGTCTATCGGGTCCGTCAGAAGATTGTCTACGATATCCGCGACAGGATCATCTACAGCATCCGCCACAAGTCGGTCTTCGGGGGCTATGACAGGAGACCGTCTACGAGATCCACGACAGGATCATTTACAGCATCCGCCACATGACCGTCTTCGGGACTACGACAGGAGACTGTCTACGGGGTCGTCTAGAAGACCGTTTACAGGGTCCGTCAGAAGATCGTCTACGGGGTTCGCCAAAGACCGCCTACGGGGTCGTCCAGAAGACTGTCTACGGGGTCCGTCAGAAGACCGTCTACGGGGTCCGCCAAAGACCGTCTACAGGGTCGTCCAGAAGACTGTCTACATGGTCCGTCAGAAGATCGTCTACGGGGTGCCTCAGAATTTGGAATATCCTGCATTTAATCCTAACAAAGTAGAGAGGTTAGACAAATGATTGGAGGACATGTCGTTACCTGGCGTCTAAGCTACTGAGAGGACAAGGCCTTTAAGCATGTCGTTTAATTGGGTGTGACAGACGCGTTTGGAGTGCGGTCTTTGGACCAGGAGGGTCTTTCGGCACTAGAGCAGCTACCAAGGGTAATATCTCGTGCTTAAGAACCTGTTAACTTCCCTGTCATGGTCAGTGACGACATAACACATAAGACAAAAAATGAAGAAGATGGTGTCAAGCCTTGCGCTAAATGCAATAGCGTTTTGATAAAGATACTGTTGGGTCCCCACGGTCGGTGCCAAAATGTTTGTACAAATTTCAGTTAATAAATAAATTAAAAGGAGGTTTGGGGTCACCAACAGTATGAAAAGAAAATATAGCTACTGCTCCTAACGTAAGATAATTGAAAAGAATTGTATTTATAATTCTTGTTGAGATACAAGAGAATTTGAGTGATCTGGACTATAGAATTGCAGAGCGTAAGAGAGGGGTCCAGGAGTATGAAAAAAGTGTCTGTCATATGAGGTACAACCAGAATAAATAAGTGGTCTAGGCCCCCTTGTCACCTATCCAATCTGTCTAACGGTCCCCCAAAAATCTAGGAGTGGTGGATGCTAAATTTGTGGATCTAACTGTCCACCCAAAATCTGTGGGATGTTGAAGACAGATCTGCCTGGGAAGCCTCCACGTGTCCCCTTACTGGCTGACTGTTGCACCTTCAGTTAAATCATGTCTTCCCATGGGCCTGTGAACTGAGCCTCAGATTGCTCTAACCCAAAGTCATTTTTTGGGCATACATACACCATCGATATATAAGTCATAAACAAAAATATTATACACTCGCATGCATGGAAACCACTTTTAGTTGCAACTGTACTTTTAGGCAAAATTGTGGACAAGACAATTATTTCGTGCCCTCATTTTTGGATAAGAATCTTAATAACATTTTGTCTGTAACTAGAAAAATCTCTTTTTACTGAGCACATTTGTCATCTTATTAGAGGCAATTCATTTCTGTCTGAGGAATTATGGATACTAAATATATGTATCTCTCTCAATAATGATTCGAAGGTCTAAAACAATCTGTTGACTGATAAACCATAATCCTTTGGTTTGGGCTTTTGTCAATTTGCCCAGGATTCGATTTCCTTGAACTTTCCAGGTTATATCAAAATCTTGTGTAATTATATTTACCAGAAACATTGTGTATTTGTTTTCATTGGGAAACTCGCTTAATTTGCCCTTAAAAGCGAAAGCATGAGCCCAATCCAATCGGCGGACTCAATTGATCCACCATATATAAAAGATAGATTGGGCTTCACTCAAAAAAAAAAAAAGGATAGATTGGGCTAGTCCAACCTGATTTATACCATCATCGGTGGAGTCAGCAGCCACATCACCCGACACATCATCCAACCGTCCATGTCAGAAGCGACATCACCCAAATTTCAAAGAAGCTTTTTTATGGTCCAAAATTCTGTCACTGATCTGTTGCATTGTGACGGAATTTTTTTTTTACTTAATACATTTATTCTCTTAGATGATTATATTCCGAGGATTCTTGAGCATTAAACGTGGGCAATGAAAAATTTTTGTTGCTAAAATTTTAACCACAGAATAATGAAGAAATTTTTATATCACTAATTTTATATGTTTCTGGTTTAATTTCCTATGAATAAATACTTTTGAACAAATTAAGTTAGAAATAGTGGACTGAAGTGACAAATTATCTTATATCCTCAACATTGTTGAGTAATTTAAAACGATCCTTCCACTTAAAACAAGTTCAAAATGAAAATGTCAAAGATTCATCAGATAGTATAATTAAAAAATATTCATTAAATAATCCAAGCTGTTCTGACATGTATGTTCCGTGAGTGTACATGATGATGATTAGATTTATTATTAGAATAATAAATCAGACAAAAAAAAAAGCCATTAATCTCACAGTAAACGGTGAATATATAATATTAAACTCAAACATACGTAGATAATGCCTGTGTATTTTTTCTCTCTCTTAATTAAATACTTTAATTATACACTATTAACAGTGTTAACTCTTGTACAAAAACTAATTATGCTAATAGAAGAGAATTATAAGAGTTAATGATAGTAAAAAAAAAAGTAAAATTAATAAATTAATTAAAAAAATACAAAAATACCAAATTAAGAATTGAAAAAAATTATAGTTACTAACATATAGGTTTTCCTTACAAATATAAGGGAGTGGTTGTGTCTATATATTGCTTAAAGTCTTGCATTTTTGGCTTCTAGTCTTTGCGCGTAAGTGCCGTCTTGCATTTTTGGCTTCTAGATTCTGAGCGTATGTGCAGTCTTGCATTTTTTTTGCTTCTAGTCTCATCAAATGCAAACAACGTAAGTCCAGGTCTTCGGATACAAGTCTTCTAGTCTTTGCGCGTAAGTGCTGTGGTCATCGATCGTGTCATAAGATTCCAAAAATTAATTAATGGCTCCGCTAGGTGCCATGTGGGGTGATAATAGTCGACGTATATACGTATACGGGCCTACGACTTTAACTTAGACAGTTGAGTTATACAGTGAAGAAACTAGTAGCCAATCCTTTAGGCCATGGATGAAAAGTAGCTTATGAGGTCAAGTCCCTGGGGATCGATGATGACGACAATGTCTTGCATTTCTTTGGCTCTGGTTTCTTTCCTTTCCCATCTCATCATTCTCACCGCCAAGCAAAACGACTTCGTCGAGCTGCTTAACTTCAGCAAATTCATACAGTGGGACTGCTTCCAGGAAAATGGTGGAAAGCAGTTCAAAGATACAAGTACATACGACTTCAACCTCAAGAGCCTTCTTTACTATAACCTCACTTCCGACCCAAACATCGACTACGGCTTCTTCAATAAGTCTGAGGGCGAAGTTCCCGATCGAGCTAGCGCAATTGGGCTGTGTAGAGGAGATATCAAGCCAGATGATTGCCGTCGCTGCCTCCACAATGCAACTTCGATTCTCCTAAGCGAATGCGGAAATCAAACGGAAGCGATAGGATACAGCGACGGATGCATGTTACGTTACTCAAACCAGTCGATATTCGGTTCATATCAGAAACCTGACTTCTACCTTCCATACCTTAGTGGAGCTGTTGAAACAGACCCCAACTTCAATAGAACCGTTAATGATCTGTTGCAGAATCTAACAAAAGAAGCTGCAGCTGGTGACTCCCGTCGCAAGTTTGCCGCATCAGCAACAGATGTGGCCTTCCAACAGACCATTTATGGTCTTGCTCAATGCACTCCCGATTTGTCTGAGCGAGGCTGCCAAGACTGCTTGCAGAAGGCTATCTTGGAAATCAATGGACCCTGTTGTGGGAACAAGACAGGTGGAAGGATTATCAAACTGAGCTGCAGTGTTAGATATGAGAAGTATCCCTTCTATGATAAAGCAGTTGTCGATTCACTACAACCATCTCTTCCCCCACCCGCGGTCTATATAACTTCTTCACCAGGTGTATATATATGTATATGTATATGTACACACACAAACTCTCTTCAACAGTACTTAACAATATATTGTCAATCAGTATGTATTTTCAAAGAAACCTGAGTGTGTGTGTGTGTGTGTGTGT
>QFDD01013220.1:0-10424 GCA_006871305.1 Vachellia collinsii
GCTTAGGCCTGTATTGTTTGGCCCATATATTGGGCAGATGAAGTGCATGACGATAACATCAGATCAAAACTCTCACACAACATCTTTCTGACAATAGTGGACTATAATCCAAACACATTTACAATGCAATTATGACTATAGCTGTGTGGAATTATTCATTCTAAGATAACTCTTGTCCACCTTTATTTATAATTTACTTGACTCATCTAAGAAGTTTTCTTCCATGTTTATTTATGGGGTGCAATCCAATTTAAAGTAGTCTAAAAGTGTAATTGGTTCATTTTAATTATATGGTTGCTGTTTTGTCTATCACATCATATATATTGTGATTAGATGGCATTTTAATGGTAGGAATAGGTCAAGTTTGACTAGACCAGACTTTAGCTAAATTGGCCTATATTCTATCTGGCCTGTTGAGCAGAATAACTGGTATACATGATAATAGCCGTGATATCAAAAACTTAAAGTTAAGGTATTTCTAACAACGACTAAAAAAACACACATTTTACATATACCATGGATTCATCATTTTTTTCTTTGCATAATTTCATCTTCTGTTTTTCCTATAATCATAGCCACACCTGTGGAATCTCAAGAGGATCATGCTGGGTTTGCATCTGGAGCTGGCCATATAAATCCAACCAGGGCACTAAATCCTGGTTTAGTGTACGATGCTAATGAAACTGACTACATCAACTTCCTATGTGGACAAGGTTACAATGATTCGTTACTTCAAGTAGTAACAGGAGAAAACAGTACTTGTGCTGGAGTCACACAAAATGGTAGCAGTAGTGTGTGGGATTTAAACTATCCTTCTTTTGCTGTGTCCACTATTTCTGGTTCAATCGATGCTCGAGTTTTCACTAGGACTGTCACAAACGTTGGGTCGCCAACTTCCATATATGAGGCCACTGTGGTTGCCCCAGATGGACTCGACGTACAGGTGAATCCTCCGAGGTTGTCGTTTAGTTCCTTGGGACAGAAGCTGTCGTTTAATGTTAGTGTCAGTGGATATGTAATTACCCCCATAGGTTCTGCTTCTTTGGTCTGGGACGACGGCACCTACCTAGTGAGAAGCCCTATTACGGTATTTGTTCAATTATTGTTTTAGAAGGTTTCAGGAGATATATCTATATCTATATATATATATATATAATGATGCTTAGCTCCACAGGTGACTTTTGGGAATTTACTTTATGGTTTAAACTTTGAAGTGTAATATTGGTCTGATGATTTAATCATTTTCACGAACGTTCGTTGATGTGATTTTATATAGACTAAATGACTGCAAGCTGTTATTCTACTATTTTAATCTGTGATGAGATCATTTATGATCTTCTGAGTTCTCCTCATAGTGATAATTTTTATGATATCTCTCTTGGAGATGAAAATAATTTGTTATATGGGAAGGGTAGCAGCATATATAAATCATTTGACTAGTTAACAGAAAGTTTTAAACTAAGCTTAGTCGTTCACAACGAATTTTTAACTGTAGAGGGTGAAACCAGTTTATTGTCTTATCATGTACACCATCATTCGGTTTTGATATATCATGCGATGAAATTAATTATATTTTTAACTTGTATCGTTCGTTGAAAATTTATTCTAGGGCTTTCGTATACATATCAAGGATGTCTTGCCAGTTAATTGGATCATGGATTCTAGTGATCTAACAAAACAGTATAGCAATAATAGAAGCTGATGCAGAACAAGGGAAACATTCAAGTATTTCTCAATGTTCTTTCACTCTTTACACTGTTGTATTTTCTCAACAAAATAAAGAGACTATGTATATGCAACACAGCATGTTCCCTCCGTTTCAAAAATACAAGCTTCGAATAACTAACTAAAGCAAACTGAAAAGTTGGTTAAAATTGATTTAATATAATAAATATATTAAAAAATGTAACTATTTTTTTTCTAAAACGGCCTTATTTATGAAGAGTGTGAGCATGAGAGAGAATGAGAAAAAAAAAAGTGATGAGAGGAACATAATATCAATGAAAGGTAAAATTGGAAAAAAAAAATGAATTAAATGATAAGATAAATTGGAGCTTATGTAAAAAAAAAACCGTACCTACTCATAAATCTAATTAAAACTTATATTTTGAAAGGGATGGTATATTATATATCTAGATTTGATTCGGTACGACTTATATACAAAACAATGGATTTCGCTAATTTTGTTGAACTATCATTAATCAATTCCAAGTTCATATGGATATCATCCTATGCATGGAGGTTCATATCTTATAACCATATAACCTCACTCCGATATAGACTTTTCTCTTTTTTTCGCTTTCCCTCAATCCAAATATAAAGGAAGGAAGGTGAGAGATATGTTAATGGCCAAATCAAAAGCCTCTGCAAGGCCATTTTACAAAAGGAATGCGAGGCTCCACAAGTAGTATCCATTCAGAAAACTGACATAGCTCTCAATCAACCACTCCTTCCTTCCTTAAACACTGAAACAACATGTACCAACATGTTTCATTCTGGTTAGAATAATAACTCAATTCACATTAAATGAAATTTCAATTTAAATATAGTACTCCCTCGTCCTCCGTTCCTTATCATGAGTAACATAAATAACCCATTTACGTAGTTTGGAATGTTAGTTAAAATCAGCTGAAGAAAATAAATGTGTAAAAAAAAAATTTGGCCAAAAATACCATCATTTTATGTGTAAGAGAGAAGAAAGTGAGAATTAAATAGGAGTAACATGATTTATTCAATGAGGTGAAATGGTCAAACAACAAAAAAATTTCAGATAGCCTCTAAACATCTCTCACATACTACTTCTAATCTTTTTTATAAATAACAACTCCCAAGTCACGTAAAATAAATTCGCAGTTAAAATTAATTAAAAGCAATAAATATATAAAAATGTAATTTTTTATATGAAATATGCTCTTATTTATGATGATGAGTATAAAAAATAATAAGCGAAAAAAGAGATGAAAGAGAATGGGTGGGAAAAATAGATAAGAGGGGTATATAATTAATTGGGTAAAAATGATACAAGAGTGCATTTAATTTTTAGGTAAAGTCAAATTACTGCTTATATTTAGAGCTAATCATACAGAAGAGAATGTTACTTGTAAGGTCGGAGGTGGTAAAAAAGAAACTGATCATACATTACCCACCCAACGCTTACGAGGGAGTATCTAATAAAGAAGCAAGTGCAATATTTACCTTTGGTATTCCATTGATATGATATCGGTCCTTTTACCTCATTGGTAGCATCGATATCGTCTTCATCAACATCGTTATTCTCAACCTCCAACATTATAATGAAGGTGTTCATGGAAAAGACCAGACACTGATGGAATTGAAGAGGTTTAATTCTACTGCTTTTTACTATTGTTCAATTTCACTGTTTGTGTTCTATCACAAACCTGGAAGCACCTTTGTATAGATCAGCATTTATATATCAGTCATTTATTGTGTAGTTAATGCAATAAACTCTTACTTATGACCCCTCCCCCCCAATTGCTTGATTCATTGCATGAGATTTTGGATATTTAATGCTTTTTTTCCTTCTAGAAATTCCCAATTACAATTAAATACTCCTTTGATATTTTCATATTTATAAATAATAATAAATATTTTCCAACTGCCGGCCTTACCAAAATTAAGGAATAAGGAGCGATTGGATCATTAACTTTATCTAAAAAGGAATAAAATGTCAAGTTTACACTTATTTAGATAAAAAAAATTATATTTAATTGGCATTACATTCTCTAGATGACTTTTATAAATATAGATTATATTGGAAAAACTTATTTATTATTTATCAAGAAGTGACCTATAATAAGGATCATTCATCTCTTTTAGAATGTATCTTATAATAAGAATATAGAAAGACCATTTGCTTCTTCTTCTTCTTCTTCTTCTTCTTTTAATTCACGGCACTCATTAATTAAGGGTAAAAATACTATAAACTTATTCTTTTTAAGATCATTTCATTCATTGAGGTACCTAATATGCATTGGTTTTGGCAAGATAGCTAAAAGTCAACTATATATTTATCATGATTGAATAGAGTATAAATGAACATTTATTTATTTATTTTGAATTTATTGGTAATGTATAATTAATGCAATTAACTCTCATATTTATTCTTCTAATTATATCTATAAATTACTCATCTGATTCTATTTATAGGGCAGAGAGAGAATATATATTTTTTGTTCTATTTATAAGTCATTTCATTAAATTTTTTAAGTAAATGAACAATTTTACCATTCATTTATTATCATGTTGACTTTGTTTTCATGTATATAATATATATTAAATTTGAAAAATTATTGAATTTTAAGCCATAATTAATGTAGTTTAAGGTTTTCATTTATCTTTATGAAATATGTTAAAAGTGATTAATAAATAGATTAAGAGAAGTATTTCCAACATATTTTACATAAATAAAAAAAATTAAAAAACCTTAAATTTCATTAATTGTAACTAAAAAGTCAAAATTTAACAATATTTCAACGTTATCCTTATTAATGTACATTTATACTTATGAGAATAAAATAAATATAATAATAAATTAATAGTAAAATTGTATATTTTTATAAAAAAAATTAGTAATATAACTTATAAATAGAACTAAAAAATTCTTCTTCTCTCTCTCCATCTGTGCTATGTCCAAAGAGAAATACTTACATACTCCCGGAGTGCCACATCATCCATGCTCTATCAAATGAGAATGTTCCAAGTGTCCTCTATTGTGGATCTTATATTCCATAAATTTCTCTTAATTATTTCTCTTTTTCCATAATAAATATCTATTGTAATGGATTATAGAAAAATGAAAATAATTAGGAGAAATTTATAGGATATGGGATCATAATAGATAACACTTGGAACATTTTCATTGGATAGAGCATGAATGACATGGCACTCTGGGAGTATGTAAGTATTTCTCATGTCGAAATACCCACGTACCCCCCATTCAATTCCTTTTATGGGCGTTTTAAACAAGAGGTTTTGGATGAGATGGATAAAACAATGGATGTATTTTTCCCCATACATAAATAGAGGTTATTTAGAGCCATTTGTTTTGGTTTTTAGCTAAATCTATCACCATGTGGCCACATACTTATTAGGCATCTGATTTAAGATAATTTTACTAGCCTTGTATTACTATTTTCAATTCTTAATATAAGATTTAATTTATATCTTATTTCATTAAATAATATTTCAATTAAAGACGAGAGAGAGTGGAAATATCAAATATGTGACTTGATATTCACTTAGAAGATCGAGTACCATGCATATCTTCTATATATTTAAATCTAATATGGATATTTTTTTTGTCTTCCAATTGTTTAGTAAAACCATTACGGGCTAGTTTGGATCAATGAATTGATGGGAATGGAATAGAGCAGAAAGGGAAGAGAAAGAAAAAAATTTTGACATGAGATGTTTGGTATACACTAGAATGGAAAATGATTTGATAGGAAATTTTTTGTTTGGTTGGATTAAAATGATAGTAAAGTAGATAGAAAAATTATATTAAATGACCATATTGCCCTTAATAACAAAATATGTAAAATAAATTTTAAAAAATCGATGAACAGTGCTCTTATAGGATAAGAGCATCTCATTCGAATAAGACACTCCTCCGAATGAGAGCCCCCATCCTCAACTTATCAGGATGAGAGTTGAAGATGAGAGGCCTGATGAGTTGAGGATGAGAGGCCTAATGAGTTAAGGATGAGGGCTCTCATTCGGATGAGGGCTCTCATTCGGATGAGGAGTATCTCATTTGAATGAGACCTCTCATCCTCGACTCATCTATATGTATCCAAATGCATTGGTGAATATTAAAATTTTTTAAATGTCATTCGAATGGATATAAACCCCATTCGAATGAGGTTTTTATTTTTTAAATACTCATTCGAATGACATATATTAGCTTTAATACTCATCATCATGCATCATTCAAATATGTAGAAGATGACGATTATATTCGGATGATTATAAGCTTCATTCAAATGTGATACATAAAATTATACTTGAAAAATAGTTCTTCATTCGAATGGCCAAAAATCCTCATTCGAATGACATATAAATTTTAATACACGTCTTGAAGTATTATCCGGATATGTAGAAGATGAGGATTAAATTCGGATGAGCATACACTTCATTCGATTGCGTTCTGAAAAATGTATTTAAAAAAATAGTTATTCATTCGAATAAGTATTAAATATTTGAATATATATCTTCAAGAATCATTTGGATATCCTGAAGTTGAGAGCCTTATTCGAATGAGACACATGGTTCATTCGAATGAATATTCAAAAATGTAATACTCAGCTTCGAAAATAAAGAACCTCATTAAAATGAGGTTCATATCCATTCGAATGACATATGAAAGTTTTAATACTCATTTCCAAAGTTCATTCAGATATATTGAAAATAAGGGTCTTCATTCGAATGATTTTTTAAGTTTATTCGAATGACTATTAAAGATTTTAATACTTATCTTGAAACTTCATTCGAATATGCTGAAGATGAGACCTTTCATTCAAATGAGCTTCTGAATCAAACACTAGATCAACTTCAAATCACTATAACTTCTTCATTTCAACTCAAAATTTGACAAATGACCTATCCTTGGAAAGCCCTTTGCATCTACTTTCAAATGAAACAAAGATCATTCCCAAACCTATTGTTTCCGAAAGATATTAGAACCACAGTGAGCAAGGATCAGTGATGAAGTGTTAAATCTGACCACCAAATTTCAAAATTCATATCTCCTCCGTATGAAATGCTTTGATATTGTTCTTAGTGTCTATGAACCACATTATGAGTCTAGTTTCATAGGAAATAGGTTTCACATCAATCGAATATGTGGTTTGA
This sequence comes from Vachellia collinsii, assembly GCA_006871305.1. Lineage (NCBI taxonomy): Eukaryota > Viridiplantae > Streptophyta > Magnoliopsida > Fabales > Fabaceae > Vachellia > Vachellia collinsii. The sequence continues at coordinate 6,871 of QFDD01013220.1, forward strand.
CATATATTATCAAAATACTGAACATATATCAAGAATAGAGTTAAACAAAGTTGCTGTTGATTTTATCATTTGAATGAGTTTAAATAACCTCTCTTTTATTATATCTTACTTGCTTTGTTTGGTGGTTGTCTGCTATGACCAGAAAAATATTACAAACCATGATCATCACACTCCCCATTTCAAGAGTTTTTTTTTTTTGAAAAAATTATCATCATATATTTATCAGAATAGTAGTGGCAGTTCCACTTGGGTATATTAGTTTGTAGTCTATAATCATGATCTGTTACAGGTTACAACCATCAGAATCTACATCATCCAACACTTTTTATGTTCAAAAAGGAAGAAACAAAGTCTGAAAAAATAACACTCGTTTACCCCCGTTTTCCGATCAAATTGAAAATGGCATTATAAACTTACTTTAATTCATCTTCTCTCTCTCTCTCATGATTTATCGATATGGTGGAGAAGTAGTTTTTCTGGTGCATCTATCTAGGAGGGCAAAACAATGCTATCATTGGCCACCTCACAACAACGACAACGATGGTAGAAACGCATCGGCTGCCAAAACAAGAAGAACAAGTATCAAGATATGGGTAAATGTGTCTTTCAGATTTTCCTACGTATGACTGAAAATCGATTCCCACCAAAAATGGTGGGAATCAATCTTCCCATGTTTAAAAGAAAATCAACTTCCATTGGAAACTCAATTCCCACCTCTTTTACCAACCAAACGTCTGCCGCTAGTGGAAAATGCATATTTTCCTTGTCCATCCTATGATTTTCAATGAGTCAAACGGGCCTTGTAATATTTCAATTAAAGAGAGAGAGAGAGTGTGTGGAAATATCAAATATGACTTGATATTATTCACTTAGGAGATTGAGTACCATGCATATCTTCTATATATTTAAATCTAATATGGATATTTTTTATCTTCCAATTGTTTAGTAAAACCATTAAACTAACATATTTTCATGTGCATTCTATCCACAATATACTAATTATATGATGGCTTGTAAATAATACGTTTTGTTACTCCCTTGATCGGTTCATTGTTATATGCACTCAATAACAATTTTACATTAGAGCAATGAAGTGATTAAAATTATTTACTTTTTTTTTTTGGAACATCAAATCACCCTAAATAAAAGTTATTAGTTAGAAGAGTTTGGTTAATTATTTAGGAATGTAACATTTTATAAATAATGAATTCTACGAATTCATTTTTTATTTCTCACGTAATAAATAAAAAAAATGTTTGGTTTAATAATTTTCTAGTTAAAATCGAGGGGAAATCTCAATACTACCCCATAGCCGCCTATGAATTATGTCCGAGAAAGCATCTCCATGCATCTAAACATCAAATCATTACAAGCCACCTCATTCAAATCTGGTGTGGGGCCTACATCTTTTTTCATTTTCAATTTCTAATTTTTTTTATTTTTCTTGCCAACATTTTAATTTTTAATTTTCTGATCTTAGGTAAACACATGGATTTTGTTTCTCCCAAGGTATTAAAATTCGGACCGCACCTTGAACCGGTTGAGGTAGTGGGTCAAGGGTTAGAGGGTCAGATCGGGGTTAACCCGTGGGTCAGACCGGCTATATTAAAATAATATAATTTAATAAAAATACTCATATTGAATTATAAACAAATTAATATTATAATATTTAAACAAAAAAAACACTAGATCCATAATGTTTTGTTGCATACATGTCTGACACAATTGTTTGATTATAGAAATAATAAAATATAACATTAACAATATATGTTTATTCTTATAATCATTTAAAAGCTACAAAATAATGAAACATTAAGACATAATCACTAATAGTTAATGGTAGTTTGATTGGGTAATCCAAAAATAAAAATAAGAAATTATCAATATGATGATAAACTAAAGCAATAAATCCAATTGAAGGTATTATAAGTCCACTAAAATTAAAAAAAAAATCAAAAAATTTTTTTTTTAAAAAAAATAAGCTTGACCCGGGTCACCACCGGTTTGCCTCGGGTTTCCCGGGTTAAGGCCGGTTTACTCCGAGTCAAGCCTGTTCATCCCGGGTTGCCAAATCCCGGGTTAGTGCTAGGACCGGGCCGGTTGGGTGACCGGGTCGCCAGTTCCCGGGTCAACCCGGCCGGTCCGGTTTTAAATTCATTGGTTTCTCCTCACATTTTCTAAGCCCCTAAGGCTCTTTTTTTTTTGTCTCTATTTTCTATTTGAGTTGTTGGATTTAAATTCCAATGCTTCAAAATTATGATTTTATAAGGTCAATGTTTTATTTTTTTTCTTTTCCAATCTAATTATGAATTTTTTAAATAATTTTCAATCATATTTTTAGAGAATATTAAATATAATTATTCAAATTTAATCCAACAGAATGGATGAAATGTATATTGAAAATGAATGTTAATTAAGAATAATTTATTATAATGTAGTAGCTATTATAATGATGATATGATAATAAGAAGTACAAAAATCTATTTCTTTAATATAAAAGTGTATTACTTTTTTTAAGGTTAATAATATACAAAAATAAATATTTTTAAATAATATATTTAGTCTTATTGATCTTCTTATAAAAAAGTTTATGGATTGGAGGTAGTATTATTTAATGGAGTATTTAGTTTTAAAAATTATTTTATTTTATTTTGTATCCTAATTTTTTTTTTTTGTTGGCTGGTTCCAGCCATTTCTCAGAATTTCCGACACGACATATAAATGCTGAAATTTACAATTTGATCTCTAGCCAGGACATTATTAGATATAGCAGAGGCCCAAGCTAACAGATTTTTGACGGCATTGTGCCAATCTTGACTTGCCATCTCTATTCAGATCTCAGTTATTCGCCATGGGAATCCATGACAGTGGCGGAGTCATTTCTTCTTCCTCTTCCTCTTCTTCCTATTGTAGTCGTTTCTGGTCGTCGGCACTCAGAGCCAAACGCTTGGCCACGCCGGCGGAGAAAGCTGCCCGTGATAATTCCAGCCATGGCCTCTCCCGCCGGCTCGGTGTGTTTGACCTCATCCTTATTGGAATTGGCGCCTCCATCGGCGCTGGCATCTTCGTCATCACCGGCACTGTCGCTCGAGATACAGGACCAGGTTTGTGCCCCAATTGTTCTTCTCATTTTCAGCTGAATTGCCGGTCGCTATTTCTTTTCTTTTTTAGAAAATCCGCGATTTTTAGCAAGTTTTTGTCCCCTTTTTTTATATCCGGAATGGAGTTGTTGAAAGAGAATTTTAAGGGTGCAAAGAAAATTTTAGCACAAGGTTAGTTAGTAGCCCAAGAAGGTTTCGCTCTGGTTGGTATAGATGAAATATGAGATTTGAAAATTAAGAAATGAAAATCATTGTACGCTTACTTAATAAAAGGATTGAATGAAGATGGAGAGGCTAAGTTCACTGGAATTCCTCTTTGGTTGTGTTTCATTTTTACTCTCCCTCTATTTATTTACTTTCATTTCAACCTGCAGAACTTTAGGTGTTCTCTTGGAAATTGATTGGTAAGAGTAGGGGGTGCAATCTAATTTACATTATGGATCTACTGTGCAT
>QFDD01013221.1:0-11857 GCA_006871305.1 Vachellia collinsii
GTCATATATTTAAGATCAAGATCAACTTGTCATAAGGCCCTAGAAGGACCAAAAGAGTATTTAGTATGTGTGATGCATAATTCATACAAGTTCAACCAAATTACAAGATTTGAAGTTAGAATATCATATGGATGGATTTTAGTCTTGAACCATAATGACATCAAACACCTTAGGTGTGTTTGGTTTGACTAAGGATAAGGGAAGGGAGGTTTATTAAAGGGTGGTGAGAGTATGTGAGAGGAGGTAGTTAACTTTATTTAGTTGGAAGGGAGTGAAAAGGAGAAGTTTTTTGTTTAATTTATCAGGGGAGGGGAATGGAGCTAATTATAAGTTGATAAATATAACCTTCCATGAGGGGGAATGGAGTTAATTATAAGTTCACAAATATAACATTCCCAATTATTTTATAATATTTACATTAGAAATATTGTTTTAAATTTTGAATAAAAAAAAACTTATAATCTTACTTATATATTGTTTGTGCAAATTTTTGGAAAAGATGCTTTTAGAGGGGGGTTCGGGGATCCAATAGTATAAGATAAAAGTTACATTGCAGTCCAGTCCCTGACACGAGGGTGAATAAAAGCAAGGAAAGATGGCTTAGCCAGTATCGTTTATTGAGATTCAAAGTTGGTCTACAGTGGACTGAGATAAAAGAATTCAGAAGGAAGAGACCAAAAAGAAAGCAGAGGTGTGCTAGAGAGTTGGATTCCTCTTCTTTTTGTTACAGATTAGCAAAAATAAATAAATCAATCCGTGGTTTGATAGCCATTGAGCAGTTACGTTGCTCTGGGAATCTAGGCTGTGTGGGTGCTAAATCTGTGGATCGCAACAGTCTGGTCCGACATTCATGGAGGTGTGGACCGAAGATGAACGTTGGCATCGTTGGGTAGACGGTCGCTGATGCCGGTCGCAGGCACAGGGCTCCTGGCAAGTCTTGGTCGCAGGGACAGTTGCTTGGGCCTCATCCTGAACTGTCGCTGGCAATTGGGCCGTCATAAGCTAATTGGGCTGACTAAGCCCAAAGTCATTTTTTGGGCATACAATAATCCCCCACTCCTCCTGTCCGCGACACGTGGACACGAAGAGTATGAAATGTGGTGTTGTTTGACCTCGGGTAGGTGTTGGCGACGGTTCACTTCTTGCACAGATGTGGCATGATCTGGGTCGTTCATGGCGTTGGGCATCTAACGGCTAGGTTTGAATCGGCACGACTTCCTAGGGCGTAATGATGGGGCACGGCTTCCCCAGACGTGAGGACGTTTCCCGCTATTCCCAACCTTTCGTCTTCCATAAGCTGTCTTTCGGCCTTCGTCACTTTTCTGCTTCACCGCAATCTTGTTTCTTGCCCTTCGCTCGAGCCTTTCTTGCCATTTTCGCCTTTCCTCTCCAACCGGTAACCGATTCCGACACTTCTATTGGGTCCGTCCCCCTTCGAGCAAGTTTTGCAGAGGACAGTTCGCCCATGCCATCCCTCAACCAAGAGTCGGGGGTGAGGAAGAAGTCCAGGCCCTGGTTCACCGCACACGAGCGGGTGGTGCCGCCGTCCGTCCAGCTCTTTCTCAATCTTGCCTCTCAGAGGTGGAATTCCAGTGGCTGCGCAGCAACTACCCCTCCCTCTGTTTTATTGAGGAGAGGGTTCCACGTGCCAAGAAATCTGCAAGCACGCCCGTCCAAGGGTGGACGAGTCTGTTTGTCAAGGTTTTTTGATACGGGGTGTGTGTGCCCCTACCCCCTCTCATCGCCAACTTATGCAGGTATGCTGACGTTGCCCCTGCTCAACTTATGCCCAACGTTTGGCGTATTGTAATGTCCCTAGAGGCCTTTGCCGGCCTGAGGGGGGACCTCGAATTCTCCGTTGCTGACCTCCTCTTGGCCTACTACCTAGCCAAGAAGAAAGATGGCTTCTTTGCTCTGACCCCTCATCCAGGAGAGCAGATCAACGACAGGGGTTGGTTTGAACGATGGGTCTTTGTAGAGTTCCATCAGATCATCACTGCTGGTACCCCTGTCCGCTCCTCTTGGAACTTTGAGGGTAAGTGCCTGTATAAGTACTTTAGGGTTTTTCTTATGGACAACGCTAACGAAAATGCTTTATTGTTCTTGCAGCCTCCCCTAGTAAGGACAAGCTTAGGGGGGCCAATGAGGAGAGCCTCTGAGCGGTCTTAGGGGCCACCAAGGGAGACAGGACTTCTGCCTCCTCCTGCAATTGGCTAACTCCCCCCACGGTAAGTTCTTGTTGTTTTTGGTTATTGACCTTGATTTTGGTTAGTGTCGATGTCTAATGACCAAGTGGATTTCTCTTTTGATAGTGCGCATGGCCATGAAGAATAGAGCCGTTCCCTCCAAAGGGAGGTTGACGTCGGCCATGAGTGCCAAAGACATCAAGGCCTGTCTTCATCCTGTGGAGACGAGGTCTAGGGCAACCGCCCCTTCCACTAGTGTCGTTGCCCCCTCCTTTGCAAGTGTCATAGATTTGTCGACGTCAACTCCCATGTCGCCAGTCCGCGCCTCTCCTCCTCGTGCTTCCCCTGCTGGGACAGTCACTTGTGAGGGCAGGGCTGTCCAAAACCCTCGAAGGGAGGAAGTGGTTGGGCCCCAGAAGGGGAGAAGGGTCGAAGATGAGGGTGCGAATATGCCCTCGGACGCCGCGGGACCTTCTAAGTTGCCCATCCTCACGGACGAGTCTGGTGCCATCCCCTTGGTACGCCTTCAGCCGTTTGAGGCTGATTGGTAGACGATGTTGGCTGGGGGCCGTGGTCAAGCTGTGGAAGACACCCTCGTCCGGTTGTCGCAGGTAACTTGTGTCCTCGACGTCCTTTGTTTTCTCTTTCAGTACTGTCTTTATGCTTTTCTTTGCTCACATTCGCCTGTTCTGTGCTAGGGCTTGCTAAGCATCACGATCCTTGGCCAAGAGTTTGTCGAGATAGGCGAGCGTTTGGCCAAGGCGGAGAGGGACCTCCACTTCCGGAATGCGGCCTCCAAGGAGATGGAGCTTAAGCGCACTCGGGACATGATGCGGGAGCAAAGGGAGGTCGTAGCTGTTGCTGACGAAAGGACTTAGCGTGCCAAGGACAAGGCCGCAGAGCTTCAGAGGATGCTGACCAACATAAAGCTCAACCGCGACATCCTGAAGATGGAGGTCGCAACCCTGAGGGAAGACGTCCGAGCCTTGGAAACAGAGGCATACATGCGTGCTCGGACGCAGGCACTCTGGGAACACACGGTGGGAATGTCAAGCCAATGGGACCTTCAGGAAACCATCGCCTCATTTGAGCCCGATCTGTTCAATGGCACGGACGGGTCTTCTGCGGAAGGTCTTAGGAGAGGCGCGAAGATGACAAATGCAAGTACCCGAGGGGAGTCGTCTGCCCCAAGAGGAGCGAGTGGAGGAGCAGCAGTGCTGGGGGGCGACGCGGGCATGACTGAGGCTGGGGAGCCTGACACTTAGAATTTCTTTCCCCCTGTATGGGGTAACTTTTTAAGCCATATGTGGCCATTTTCTGAAATTTGCAACCCTTAACGGGCATGAATATTATAGGGTCCGTGGTGGCCCCGTGAAAATTTTTTTGCCAGATATATGCCAGGCCATTATGCCTGTTTCATTTGCATGCTTCATTTTTGCATTTTGTTTTCCTTCCGTTAGTAGGTCGCAATTGTCTAGTTTGACTGTTTAGGGGTTAAGTAGTCGTGGTTAGGCCTTGTTCATCCACCAGTGGCATAAGTTTACTTAGTCAGACGTGGGCTTGCGGTCGTCACTAAGACCCTCTGACTTTTGTTTTGTCGTCGAGACAAGAGATAATCAGACCGTTGTGAGCTTGACTCATGTGGTCGTCAAGGCCTCGAGTAGATTAACTGAACATTGAGTGGGGTTAAGGACCCAATTTGTACAATCGTGGTGTCGTAGCCAGTTACACGGAAGGGGATTGGCATCGCAGTCTGCTCCCTAAGTACATAGATGGCGTAGAAGCCTAAGTTACAGAAGTTAACTAAAGGGCCTATACGGTTAGGCCTGCATGACTGAAGGGGAGTAAGGGTCCCCGTGTAAAGGTGAACGAAGAGTAGGAATAGCATTCGTCGTGAAACAGGAGTAAAGTAGAGTTGCCTTGGTTCCTATGAGTACGCCAAAGTCAGGGTCAAGTTAGGCCATGATGACTCGTCGTTAGCCAGCAAAGGGCGGCGTCCGAGCCGTAGCTAGGCTATGCAATGTTGACCTGACCTTGTTGTCGACAGGAGGAGGAGAAAAGGCTTGGAGGCTAGTGTGGCCGGTGGAGTTTACGTCTGGCGACGAAGTTCATGGAGATGTAGGCTGCGTCTAGCTGTGATCGATCCTGAACAGCTACGTCAGACCGTCAGGTAGGTCGTCATTCGTTGAGGTTTATCGGAAAGGTGAGTGGCGATTGTATGACTTGTGCGATACTAGAAACAATATGGTCAGACTGGTTTGTAGCGACCCCGACATTATAGCACAGGGTGTCAGTCGTTTATGGGTGTCACGTTATTGGACGTGTGTCATCACTCCAAGGTAACTCAGTAAAAAGGTTAGATGCATGTGTTTGAAAAGTTGTAATTAACCATCAAACATGTGTTAGAAGTAATACCTTTTTAGGTGGATAGCGTTCCAGCTCCTAGGGATTGATTGTCCTTGTCTATCACTCAACTGGTAGGCTCCTTGGCCGACGACCCCAGTTATTTGGTATGGGCCTTGCTAGGTCGGACCCAGTTTGCCATCGCGTGGGTTTTGAGTGTTTTGGAAAGTTTTTCTAAGCACCCAATCTCCCACCTTAAACTGTCTGGCACGTACGTTCTTGTTGTAGTACCGTGCGACCTTTTGCTAGTGGAGAGCCATAGTAATCATCGCCTGCTCCCATCTCTCGTCGAGGAGGTCCAGCTGATTGCGAAGAGCTTGGTCATTGGACTCACGGTCTGTCCAGGCATATCGAAGCGATGGGAGTCCTACTTCAACGGGGATCACAGCTTCAGATCCGTAGACGAGGGAAAATGGGGTTTCGTCCATCGTTGTGCGGGACGTTGTGCAGTAGGCCCACATCACAGAAGGGAGCTTCTCAACCTACCTTCCTTTGGCTTTGTTTAGCTGTTTCTTGAGCGAGGCGACCAGAATCTTGTTGCTGGATTCAGCCTGCCCATTAGATTGGGGGTTCCTAGACGTCGAGAAGTGTAGAGTTATTCCCCAGTTGTGACAGAAGTCGTGAAATCGTTTGCTAATGAACTGGGAGCCGTTGTCACAGACAATCTCTTTGGGGAGGCCGAATCTGCAGATGATGTTTTTCCAAACAAACTCGATGACTTCCAGCTCTTGTATCTAGGCGTAGGCCTCTGCCTCAACCCATTTCGTGAAATAGTCGGTCACGACTAACATGAAGACCACCTTGCCAGGGGCCATGGGAAGTTTCCCAATGATGTCCATCCCCCAGTTCATGAAAGGCCACGCTGGTGCAGTTGTATGGAACAGCTCTGGGGGCTTATGGGTGACGTTGTTGAAGTGTTGAAACCTGTCGCACCGTTTGGCGGTGTCCTGGGCGTCCTTCTGTAACGTTGGCCAGAAGTACCTAGACCTGAGTACCTTTCATGCAAGGCTTCATCCTCCAAAGTGATCCCCGCATTCTCCTTCGTGGATTTCCCTGAGGACGAATTTGGCTTCTTAGGGGCTGACACACCTGAGGAGTGGCCCTACATACAACCGTTTATATAACAGGTTGTTCACAACACAGAACCTGGCGGCATGTACTTTGATCCATTGAGCTTCATTTCGATCGTCGGGAACTATCCCTTCCTGCAAGTACTTAAGCAAAAGGCTCTGCCAGTCCCATGTCGAGCTATTTGAGTAGGACCTATCTGTCCTCTACTGTATGGCTGGGAACTACAGGTGTATGATGGGGACCGATTCTACTTCGTTGGTGGTGACGGACGATCTAAGGCCTGCTAGTGCGTCCGTCTCTTGATTTTCCTTGCAGTTAATCTGAGTGACCCGAAATTCCTAAAAGTTGGACAACAGGTCACTGGCCAGGCTGTGATAGGCCTGCATCCTTGTGTCTCTAATCTGATATGTGCCATGATCTGTCAGGTGACCAATTGGGAATCGCTCTTGATCTCCAACTTGGTGGCACCGACCTCCCAAGCCAGCTATAGTTCGACGATGAAGGCCTCGTACTCTACCTCGTTATTTGTAGCTTTGAATTCGCAGTGGACTGACTGTTGTAGGACCAATCCACTCAGGGATGTCAACACAATCCTTAGGCCTGTCCCTTTGATGTTGGAGGCTCCGTCAATGTGTAGGGTCCATTCGCCCAGGTCTGACCCTCCATTTATGGCCGATATCTCTTTATCCACCAGTGATCGTAAGTCAGGTGAGAAGTCCGCGATAAAGTCTGCTAGGGCCTGCGACTTGATGGCAGTCAGTGGGTGGTAAGTGACGTCGAATTCGCTGAGTTCGATAGACCACTTTACCAGTCTGCCAGAGAGGTCCGGTTTGTGGAGGATGTTTCGCAGTGGATAAGACGAGATGACGGTGATGGGGTGGCATTGGAAGTATAGTCTTAGCTTTCGAGATGCGGACACCAGGGAGAGGACCAGCTTCTCGAGTTGGGAGTATCACATCTCGGCATCCAGTAGTGTTTTACTGGAGTAATACACTGGTCACTGCTTTCCCTAATCTTCCCTAACCCGGACGACGCTGACAACTCTGGATGACGCTGACAAGTACAGGAACAAGGTCTCTCTAGGGGAAGGTTTGCTCAGCAAATGGGGGTTGGTAAGGTATTGCTTCAACACCTGTAGGGCTGTCTTGCATTCTTCACTCCATTCAAAGGTTTTGTTCTTCCTTAGGGCGTCGAAGAACAGGTGGCACTTCTCGGACGACCGCGAGTTGAATCTATTGAGAGCTGCTATTAGCCCTATCAACCGTTGGACGTCCTTGACGCAAGTCGGTGAGGGGATGTCCAGAATTGCAGTGATCTGCGTCAGGTGCGCTTCAATCCCCCGTTGAGAGACTAAGTATCCTAAGAATCTCCCAGATGCGACGCCGAAAGAGCATTTCTCTAGGTTGAGCTTCATGTTGTATTGCCTGAGCAGGGAAAAGGCATGACTGAGGTGAGTCACATGGTCATCAGCCTGGAGGGACTTGACGAGCATGTCATCGATGTAGACCTCCATCGTCTTGCCCAAGTGGTCTGGGAACATGTTGTTCACCAGTCGCTGATATGTGACACCTACATTCTTCAGACCAAAGGGCATCACTTTATAACAATAGACACCACGCTCTGTTATGAAAGCCGTCTTCTCCTAATTTTCTGGATGCATCAAAATTTGATTGTATCCAGAAAAGACGTCCATGAAGGTCAAGAGCTCATGGTCAGAGGTGGCATCGACCAACGAATCAATATGAGGAAGAGGGAAAGGGTCATTCGAGCATACCTTATTCAGATCGGTGAAGTTAATACATACCTGATTTTCACCGTTCTTTTTTGGCACAACGACGACGTTGGCTAGCCAGTTGGGGTACTGAACCTCACAGATAAACCCTATGTTGAGCAGCTTTTGAATTTCCTCGTTGATGATTCTATTCTTCTCGGGGGTAAACCTTCGTTGTTTCTACTTGACAAGTTTGTGGTTAGGATCAACGTTCAGCCTATGCGTCACGATGGCTGGGTCTATCCATGTCATGTCTGCATAGGACCAGGAAAAATAGTCAGCATTCTCAAAAAGGAAAGTCAAGAGTTTACCTCGCAGGGCGGAGGACAAGCCCTATCCTAGTGGAATGATGCGGTCAGGACGCTCGTCGTCTAAGGCGACGACCTCCAATTCCTCCTCCGTGGGTGAGTCTTTGTCGTCCACCAACATCGGCTGCTGTGGTTGCTATGCAACTGCACTTTTAGGTGTCTTTAGAGAGGCCCGGTAGCACTCCCGTGAGGTTTTCTAGTCCCCTTCGATCTGTCATATCCCCCAAGGGGTATGGAACTTTATGACTTGATGGAGGGTCGATGGGACTGCCCTCATCTGGTGAATCCATGGACGCCCCAAGAGGGCATTGTACGCCGACGGGCAGTCCATAACTTGGTACTTGATGGGGAGATTCAGACCGGCTGTGAAGGTCAGGAGAGTGATCTCCCCCACCATACTGCCGGGGGCCCCATTGCCAAAGACCAAGACCAAGGGGGCCCTGATAATCTATGACTCCCCCCCATTTCTTTAACTGAGTTCATGTAGACGATGTTAATAGAGCTCCCAGGGTCCACCAGCACCTGCTTGATGTCAAAGTTCCCGAGGTATAAGGAGATGACCAGAGCATCATCGTGGGGGTAGACCACTCGGGAGATCTCCTCCTTCGAAAAGGTGATCGATTCATCGATGGTTGGAGTATCCGTCTTGTCTGCTGTTTGGATGTTCACAAAGGCTCGGGCGTGTCTCTTAGCAGCAGAGTAAGTGTATCCACTTATTTTTGAACCTCCAGCGATAGTGTTGACTGTTCTCGCGTTTCATGGGGGCTCTTTAGGAGTTGGCTGGGTCCATGTGGAATCCTTCTTCTCTCGACTGCCTTTTTGCAGGAGATGAGTCAGACGGCCCCTCTTGAGCTGTTCTGCCACTTCCAGTCGTAGGGCTATGCAATCGGTTGTACAGTGTCCATGGTCGCCGTGGAAGTCACACCATTTGGATTTATCACATTGGTCAGTTGGTTTCTTGGTCTTGGGGGGCCACTTGACACTATCCCCCATGTCAGCGAGGGCTTGCACAAGCTTCGCTGGGGACACAACAAAGTTGTGTTCCTTTAGCTTTAGTGGCCGCGTCTTGTCGCCCGACGTGGCCTGTTTGTCCGAACCTCCCCTCTCTAAGGCATTGCTGGGGTAAGGTTCTGCTTTCCACCCCTTGCTTGACCGTCGGGGGTTCCGGCTACAGCGGTCGCTGGGTTCCTCCTGGCTGGTGTGGTGGCGTTAGTCGTTGACCTCATCTTCCTCCCACTTGATCTGAGCCTAGGCTCGGGCTAGGACGTCTTCCATCGTACTGCATGTGTACTTGGTAAGCTCCTTGTATAAGTGAGAATCCAGTAGCAAGCCCTTCTTGAAGGCAGAGATCGCCGTTGTCACATCACAATTGGTGATGTGAACTTTCTCCCGATTAAAGCGTCCCAAATAGTCTCAGAGCGTCTCCCCCCGATGTTGGATGATCTTATACAGATCATTAAGTTGATTTCGTAGTTTGCGGCTGCTAGAGAACTGTTGTACGAACGCATCGTTGAGGTCAGCAAAGGAGGCGATGGACTAGGAAGGCAAAGAGGTGAACCACTCCATCGCGGGTCTGGAGAGACTCGAACCGAAACCCTTGCACATGTAGGCTTCTCTCAGCTCCCTGGGGATAGCAACAGTGTGCATGTGTTGCCTGTAATGTGCCATGTGCTAGTCCGGGTCTGTCGTCCCATCGTAGAGACGGATATACGGGAGAGTGAACTTCTTCGGCATATCAATTAGAGCGATCTCGTTGGTGATGGGAGAGTCAGCGAAGCTCCCGAGTTGACTCTTCCTTATCGACATTGGGACCCTGGGGATTCGCTCCACGAGAGCCTCCAGTTCCTGTAGCTTCTTCAGCCATATTGGGGGTGCTGTCATTGGGTTGCCATCGTTAGTGACCGGTGGACCGTCGGATCCATCTCTGGTCTCCTCCACTGCGTGCATAGTGGCATCTAACAGACTATCGAGGTTCTGTCCTCCAGTCATGTTGCCACGCCTCGAACCCCCAGCAGGGTCGTCATGTCCTGCATGAGAACCCATGCCAATAGGTGAGTCAGACGTTTGTATCGCCTAAATGCCATTACGTGTATTAAGGGAACTCATTGAGGTTGAGCCATGGGGCATCCCCCGGCGTCGGTCGCTGTTGGTCATCTGTGAGCTGTGCGGCTGGGACTGCCCCGCGGCGACCTAAGCCTGTGCCATGGTGGCGAAGGTGGTGACTTGCTCCTTTAAAGCAGCATTCTCACCTTCCAAGCGGTGGAGCAGCTCTTGCTGCTTGGCATGCATCTCTTCCTGTGCGGTGACCTTCTTCACTTGGTCCTCAATTTAGGCTGACTGATTTTTCACCATCTCAATCAACTCAGCCAAGGTCAGATCAATTGCTTTCATAGGGCGGTCAACAGGAGTGGGCGTCTTTCCTGTCATGGTTAGGACTAGCAGCAGAATATAGATAGTAGAAAGGGTTAGTGATCCCTGATGTTAGATACCACATTGTGGACGGCGGAGATACTGTTGGGTCACCACGGTCGGCGCCAAAATGTTTGTGCAAATTTCTGGAAAAGATGCTTTTAGAAGGGAGTTCGGGGATCCAACAGTATAAGATAAAAGTTACAATGCAGTCCCTGACACGAGTGTGAGTAAAAGTAAGGAAAGATGGCTTGGCCAGTATCATTTATTGAGATTCAAAGTTGGTCTACAGTGGACTGAGATAGAAGAATTCAGAAGGAAGAGACCAGAAAGAAAGCAAAGGTGTGCTAGAGAGTTGGATTCCTCTTCTTTTTGTTACAGATTAGCAAAAATAAATAAATCAATCAGTCTTTTGCGAGCTGTTGAGCAGTTACGGCGTTGCTCCAGGAATCTAGGCTGTGTGGGTGCTCAATCTGTGGATCACAATAGTCTGGTCCGACATTCATGGAGGTGTGGACTGAAGACGAACGTTGGCGTCGTTGGGTGGACGGTAGCTGACGCTGGTCGCAGGCACAGGGTTCTTAGCAAGTCTTGGTCGTTGGGACAGTTGCCTGGGCCTCATCCTGGACTGTCGCTGGCAATTGGGCCGTCATAAGCTAACAGCCCAAAGTCATTTTTTGGGCATACATATATGAACAATATTTTATGTGTTAAGGATTTTATTACTGTTAACATGTTATCTCATTAATTTTAATGTCTTTAAAATATTTTATCTATCAAAATATGATAAAAGTATACACTATATTTGAGTTGAAGAAACAGAGAAATATGATTTTCTTTATAATATATATAAATTAATATGTGAATAATATATATATAAAACGAGTTATGTGGTTGGAATAAGTGAGGTTAAAAAAACACGAGAATGGGAGACTAAAAAGGGCGAAAAAACGTGCCTGAACGAAACGGGGAACATAAACCAGACAGGGAAAAAAAGCGTCAACACCAAATGGGGGAAAAAAAAGCTTGAGCCAAATGTTAAAAAGAAAGCTTTTATAGTATTAAACACTGAAATAATAAAAATATGCAATGGATAATTTTACCAAGATTGAAATCAAAATTTCTCTCCCCTTCAAAAAAAAAATCCAAATTTTGGAGAGAGTGAGAGGATGAGAGGGGACCACAAAAGGACAAAATCCTCCCCTCCCCTCCTCTTCATTTCTACCAATCAAAGACACATAACCCCACTTCCACACTCCCCTCCCCTAACCAATAAGGCCTTAAACCTTTTCTAAGCATTGAATTGTGGGTTCAATACCATAATGGCTACAATAAGTAATTAAAAAAATGGGATGGATAAGAGCAATAAATGAAAATCCAACCATTTGATTTATCTATAGTGTTTAGATATGATATAAGTTACTTGATTTTATTAATATCACTTGTTGGGTGGAGTCAATAAATATGTAGTCTTGACATTACAATTAGTATGAAGATGTACAAGAGAAGAAAGGTTAACATGAGCCTCCCCTCATTAAAGAGATGATAACTTGAGTCTCTCTCAAAGAATCCCTAAAATTAGAGTTTAGTTACCTTAAAAGGTTAGATAAATCTCATGCAAACATTCAATTATGATTAATGAAAACATGGTATCATGTGCATGCTATTGTCTGGGCCTAAAATGCATTTGGTGAAGTTGCTTTCTATGA
>QFDD01013224.1:0-11248 GCA_006871305.1 Vachellia collinsii
GGATGGCTAAAGGCTATTAAAAAAAATACCAATTACATATTCTTGTACAAAATCCCTAATTTAAAATTTAGGTTTTCAACATAAATTGTTATTTAATAAATCTTAAATTTTTCCCAATAATCTAAACCGATCAAAACACCAATAGCACTCTCAATAACCCAAATAAATTGTTTAATACAATTTTAATTGGGCAAATAATCCATGGATAGCAATGTTGGGTTTGATTCTAACAAAAATCATTATAAAATTAAAAATGACCAAATCAAAAATACAAACCAATTAAAACTATCTAATAACATTCCTCTACATTCCTATGGTCTTATATTGTCAAAATTCAAAACTTTTCAAAACCCTAACTCTAAAAATTTACTCTAATCAGAACAAAATTACTACCATCTTGAAAGATAAAAATTCATTGAACAATTTTTTATGAAGGAAGCTTAGTGATTAGGAGAAGTTTTGCTAACCAAAATAAGCTCCAAAGTATCAACAATGGTGGACACACAAAGCAAACGAACAGGAGAGAAAGAGAGGAAGACAACAATGCCTAAGGTCGGATTATCTCTCTCAACTTAAGACAAGATAAAATTATTTGGCTAAAATTACCACACATGACCAAAAGGGATAAACTTTACAATAAATGATCCCATTTTTTCTTTCTATTTTCCTTCCATTTCACTCTTTTTTTGCATACACTATATTTATAAATCATAAGTCATAAATTATATTTTAAGTAAATCCATGTTACTCAAATAACATAATAATAAATTTTAATGATCATAAAATAAATATTCTCTTATGAAAATTTTAGAAATAAAATTTTAGGATGTCATAGGTAACTACTCACTCGACCTCCATTGCCAGAGACGATGCACTCTACATAATATGATAGTGAGGATGATGACTCTTTGTGTGACAACAAACTCTAGAAACCAACAAAGGTTTAACTGGGACACCATTTTCCAAGTATCTAGCTATCTCGATGATGGAGGGAAGCAAAATAGAAAACAAGCTGTCAACAATGCAGCAAGTTGGATAAGCAAGAAACAACAATGTGATATGATACCCAATGGAAACACAATCTTAGAGATGGAAGTAAAATCAACAACCTGATATGAAACCCAATGATTCTATTGGAGATTACAATGAAAAAGCAACGTGATCTGATACCTAGCGACTATATCAGAAAACGCAGCCATGTTATCAGAAAACCAATACCTTTCCTTCACAACGAACGGATTCAGGCATGAGATCTAGCCCCCTAAACGACGGATGAACTCACGGAGGTTCCTTGACAAAGGAAAGTTTGTGCAGGTTTTTAATGAGGGTGGCAGTTGTGATGATTATGGAGAGCTTTTTTTTATAGTGGTATATGGGCCATTCATATGTTAATTATATGTTAGAATATAGATTATATATGATTTCCATAAACATACCAAATATATTTTTAAATCACATCTCTATTTCCATATCCATCAAAATCAATTCCAGTATAATAAATGAGCCCTTAGATGTACCCCTAATGGGTAGTATGCACTGCTCTAAAACGTAAGACCTATTTATAGAGTTTATATTAGTTGTAAACATAAGACCTATTTCCCATATTTATTATTCCTCCCAGACTACCCACATTAATGCTTACTAAATAAGGTGGTACGTTACTCTTTGTAACAATGGTTGCAACTAAAGTTCATCTTATATGGGGATGTCTTAGCAAAAACATGTCATGTTTATTATAACTAACAAACTTTTTTAATCTAATCAAATTAATTAAATATGTTTACATTAATGATGAGACAGTAGTATCTTGATAATACATGATACTTCTACTTCTCTCGCTATTTTGGTGTATTGTCTCACCCAATCTCTACAACACCAACAACAAAGACATATCCTACTAGGCATGGTCAGCTACATGGATCAAATGATGCCATTGTGCTTTATCATAGACCAAATCCCTATATGGATTATTAACCAAAAAATCTCTCTATATAACCTCATTGAAAATGTGCTTCGGTCGTGCTCTACCATTTTTCATAGTACTCTACACTGCTTGATCCACTCTCCTTATTGGTATCTCCAATGACCTTCTCTAAACATGTCTGAACCATCTCAAACAATTTTCACCATTTTCTTCACAATAGATCCCACTCTAACTCAACCATGAATTAGATTATTACGAATCATATCCATTTTAGCATGGCTACACATATATCTTAGCATCCTCATCTCAATTACCCCCACTTTATGCTCATGTTATTCATTTAAAGCCCAACATTAACTACCATATAACATTGTTGGCCTTATAGTTGTGTGATAAAAGTTTCTTTTCACTGTATTAAGTACTTTCATATTACAAATATCTTAAATAGCTTACCTTCATTGACACCATCCAGTTTGAATTTTATTATTAACATTAACATCAATTTCACCAAATATCTAAATTTGTCACTTGTGCAATGGTTTTATCTCCCAATATCACCTCTAAATCACTTCCAACTTGTCTCTTATTAAACTTACAATACATATATTTTGTCTTACTTTTAATCAAATAAAAGCCATTTGACTCCAAAGCTCTTCTCTCCAAACAGAACAAAAAAAAATGAAATTACTCATGGAATTTACTACAAAATTTCTAAATGAGAACTAGCTTTATAGTTGTACAATAAAACTTTTCTTTTATTGTATTAGGTACTTTCATATTACAAATAACTTTAATAACTTACATCCATTTACATCATTCAACTTAAATTTTATTATTAACATCACCATCAATTTCACTATCGTGCTGTATAATAGATCCCAGAAATTTAAACTTTGTCACTTGTGGAATAATTTTATCCCCCAATGTCACCTCCAAATCACTTCCAACTTGTTTCTTATTAATTTGCAATTTATATATTCTATCTTGCTCCTACTCAGATGAAAGTCATTTGACTCCAAAACTCTTCTCCAAACACAACAAAAATATAAAATTACTAACAGAATTTACTACAAAATTATCAATGACAGTTGTTACATTTAGTGTCACAAATTGGGTCACCGACCGATTTTTTTGTCGAAAATTATGTCACTTCCACTTACCGCCATGTCCTACGCCTCAAGACCTCCACCTCGTCTACCATGTGTCGCAACTTGATAAATTTGAAATGTTGTCTTCACTAGGAATCAAACCTCCAACCCTTTGGAGAAGTGCATAAGCCTTGGCCAATTGAGTTGTAATGGCGTTGCATCTTTTAAGCACATTTAAATATACATATAATAGTCTACTACATAATAAATTATATACATTTATATATATTTATAGACACACACATATATAATATTATTTGAAATTAAAAATAGAATTCACTAATAATATTAATGTATGTGTTTATTATTTTATATACTTGCATTTTATGTTATATATAATATATTATTTATTGAACAATAATTTTTATATATCTATATGATTATTAATTTCATAATTTTTTTTTAAATATTGTTTTTAATATATAATTTATTGCAAATAAAATAAATATTAAATTTTAGTCATGAAAAATACTGACAAAAAAATTTCATGCCCAAAAACATCTCGTATGAAATTAACAATAGAATTTGCCACATAAATTATCAACAAAAATTTCTGATGAAGTTTTCGACAGATTACCGAAAGAATTAGCCATGGAAAAAAATTACGTGGCTAATTCTGTCTGAAATTTAATGTTTTATTTTTGTGAAATCTTAAATTTAGAGTTAATCTCTACCCTTGATCCGGTCAAATGAATTATATCATCAGCAAAAAACATGCACTTAGAGATCTCTTCCTTGGTAAGCTCAGTTAGAACGTATAGTATCAGGTTAAAGAAATAAGGGCTCAAAGATGATTCTATTATAGGCCAATCTTTACAGAAAAGTTCATTATCTCACCTCCAGGTGTTCTGAAACTGGTTGTTACTCCCTCGTACATATATTGAATGACTTTAATATAAGCCACACGCACTCTTTTCTTTTCCAAAGCTTTCCAAAGGACTTCTCTATACATGTGTCATAAGTTTTTTCTAGGTCAATGAAAACTATATGCAAATCTCTTTCTCTGCCTGTATACTTTTTCATTAACCCCTTAGCAAATAAATCACTTCTCTTGTTGTGGACCTTCCTCTTCCAATCTCTGCAACTTCGTTAATTTGTTTACCACATTTGAACTGCATTCTCAATTCTGGAGCATTGAGCTAGAGTGAATGAGCATTAAAGCATTTGCAATAAGCTTACGATTTGATTGAGTCACATAATTGTTAGAGATGTTGGCTCGAAAGAAAAGAACATAATTGTTGGTGCCCATAGTTATCTAATGGATGTAGGTACATACAAATTCATACACATTTAAAAAAATTGTGACATCAATATTTAATTATTGAGTCAATTGACCTAATGTCAAACTTGAAAGCTTCAATTAAAGCTTAACATTTTGTAATTTATTTGTTCAAGTTCAAATTTTAATGAAGTCCTTGCAATGGATTCTTTGGCTAAACTTTGATGATTTAATGTAAATCCTGATTGAATCTAGAGTCTATCATCAAGAAAAATATACCAAACAAATTCATTCATCAGGTTATTCCATTTCACTCACCCAACAGCTAGGATACCCAGCTACTTTTTTTTTTTTGCCTCCAAAGATCAACTTTCATTACGAAAAGGACTAGAGTAATAACAATTAGCAGCAACTAAAATGAAAGCTAAAAATTTCATACAACTAACATAGCACCTAAAAAAACATTAACGAGGATCAAACACAAAACCCATAAGATCATCCTCCAAAATGTGTAGCAGTTGAGGCGGTGGTCTACATATCTAGTCTACTCGGCAGGACCCCCACAATGAAGCCTTAGCTATGCAATCAGCAAGTAAGTTTGCTTCCCTCGGACCATACTCAAAGGAGTAGTTCTTTCCAAAATTCCTTAAAAAAAAGGATACTTTCCAAAATGGCATCCATCTCTATTCTAGTGATTCATGTACCTCCACTAGACATTTGATTAGCAACTAATTATCATACTCAAAGATGACATCCTCCAGCTGATTATCTATAGCAAATTTCGCTACTTTCACCATTGTTAAACATTCACCCAACAACACTAATGTAGGAGAAGCAAATTTGGTTTGACCATCTAATATCCCTCCATTTGAATCATGGAGTACAAAAGCTATGGCTATTTTCCCAGACTCTAAATTAACGGCACAATCTGTATTGATTTTGAAGAAGCTCCTTCAAGTTTTTTCCATTTTATATGCCTTCTACTCCTTGGCATAGAATTGCATTTTGGAACCTGGGACTCTTGACTCCAGCCCCTAGCTTCCCAAAATTCCTGCAGCATTGTGCTGCCTGAGGAAACACAAAAATAGGTTTAGGATTAACATTTTCATAAATACAACAATTCCTCCCTTTCATATTTGCCACAGTGTCATTGCCATTAAAGCCTTTTGCTAATTTGTGAGCTTTAACTCTATGAGGAAACATTCTATCCATAGTTTAAGATCAAAACTAATTTGATTCTCAAAGATAAAAGAAAATGAGCTACCAAACCAGACTCTTTTAGTCCATGGATAGAAGTAGAATAAATGCTTTGCAGTTTCAGTTTTTTGTATACAAATAAGGCAAAGGTCAATCAAACATGATTTCCTCTTTTGCAAGACTTCAAACGTAGGAAGAGCATTGGATAATAGCCTCCATAGGAACATTTTGATATTATGGGCCGTTTTAATCTTCAATACTTCCTTCCATAAGTTGTGTGTTGTTTGAGGAAGAACTAGGCCCCTTTTGATCAACAACAGTTAAGTTTGATTTTGCAGCCTTATAGCCTTATTTGATAGTACAGATACCTTTCCTTCCCCCGGTCCATACCCATTTATGATTTCTACTGTTGTGAGCTACCGGAGTGCTTCTAATAGCTCTTTTTCAAACTCAGTTATCCATCCTTCAATTATATTCAAATTCCACTCATATGGTTGTCTTAAATCCACAATAGTTAAAGATAGGAAAGAGTCATGTGGGTATAGAGAAAACATTTTTTTTACCAGGTATGTCAACCATCCATGGATTTGACCAAACTCACATACTTTGCCCATCACCAATGCTTGCAATCACGTTGCCTTCTAATACTCAATGGCCCCCTAGAATACTGCTCTACAGCCAAGACTCCCAACAGCCTTTTTTTTTTTTTTGCTTTAAGAAAACCATTCTTAGGAAAATATCTAGCCTTTAAAATCTTCACCCACAACTAATCAAGTTCCTACAATATTCACCATCCTAGCTTTGCAAGAAGTGCTAAGTTAAAAGCCTCAAAATCCTTCAATCCTAGGCCCTTTTCTTCCTTATCCATTTTTAATTTTTTGTTTTTCCACCTATTGAATTTTCTTCTTATTATCAGTACTCTTCCACCAAAACCCAGTAATAATCTGATCTATCTTTTTAATTATATTCTCGGGGAATAGAAAACATAACATAGGGTACACAGGAATCGAATTAGCAACACACTTTATAAGTACCTCTCGACCTACTACAGATAGAAAAACTCTACTGCCATCCTTGATCTTGCTTCTTTAGGTGATCAATCACAAAGTTTAGAGCTTCCATCTTTAATCTACCCCATAGAATTGGCAAACCCCAATAATTCCCTGGGATATTTGTTGCATGTACCTAAAAATATGGCCAATATCCTCTCTTAACACAGTTGGAGTGTTACATGAAAAATAAAGACAAGATTTATTAACATTAATCCTTTGGTGAGAAGTATCACAAGAATCATCTAAGATTGATTTAAAGTATCTATAGGCACCTTCTTCAACTTAACATTACAGAATCATTAGCGAAAAAAATGAGTGATGGAAGGACATCTCTGAGCTATCTTTATACCATTGACTTTCCCTTCCCTTTCAACCTTCTCAATGAGCTTGGATGATACATTACTTACAATGATAAACATATAAGGGGAGAGTGGATCACCTTGGCGGAGACCCATCTCTAAGCTAACTATTGAGATTTGTCCCCCATAAAGCATAATTGAAAAGGAAACAGAACTAAGGCACCAATATATTCTATCTACCCTTTCTTGGGGCAATCCAAATTTGATCATTATAGCACACAAGATATCCTATTCAATTCTATCATACACCATATCCATATCTAGCTTTAAAGCCACTTCTCCTACCCTTGTTCTTTTCTTCTTCTTATGGTGAAATGATTCATGCACAATAATTATGTTATCCTATATAAGTCTCTCTAGAACAAAAGCCCATTGATTTTCTGAGATAAGTTTACCAAGTAATGGTTTCAACCTATTTGAAATGACTTTGGAGAAAATTTTGTAGGCAAAATTACACAAGCTAATTGGTCTGTAATCATTCACATTTTCTATGCATCAATCTTGGGGATAAGAACTAAATTTGTTTTGTTGACATTAGCAAGAGAGAACCAATAGTGAAAGTATTGTTGTACCAAAGAACATGCCTGAGGGACCCACTGTTTCCTAAGCTTTATGGTAGAAGTACCAATACCATTAGTCCTGGTGCTTTGTTTCCTAAACTACCCTCTAGACTTCATCATCATGGATATTCTACATTAAGTTCATGTTATCCTCCTTTGTTACCACTTCTTTTAAACATCTCAAAATGTGTGTGCAATCCCTCATTTGTGACTTCGAAAACAACTCATTATAGAATTCTGAATTGAAAAGCAACTACCATTTGCTCCTCATTCTCTATCCATTCTCCTCGTTCATCCCTTAGTCTTGTAATAGCATTCCTATAGCGTCATCATACAGTAGTCATATGGAATATATGGTATTTTGGTCACCACATTTAAGCCATTGTACCCTTGATTTTTGTGACCAATACTGCTCCTCCTAATCCCAAAGTTCAATGATTTGCTATTTCAAGGTAGCAAGATGATTACTAGCCTCTATATTCCATTCACCATCCAAACAATTCTGCACTTGTCCCATAAGAAGATTAATTCTTGCAACACCATTACCAAACTCCTTCTTGCTCCACTGCACTAGTACCTGACTCAATTCTTCCAGCTAAGCCAATAAATGTTCAATCAAATCTGACCTATTCTCTCCCTTCCTATTCTTCTTGATAAGCTCCAAAAGGTTTGGGTGTTTTAACCATCGTAAGTCAAACTTGAAAGACTTAATAATCTTTTTACCCTTATGATTAAATTCTAGCCATAATGGGCAATGATCTGACCCTATTGCTTCCAAGATACGACCTTGACCTACAGAGTACATGATTCTCTATTTATAATTGATTACTACATGGTCAAATTTCTCTATAATAAATCCCTCCTCATCCCAATTATTTGCCCATGTAGATAGATATGCTTCCTTTTGTTTCTAGATCCATCAATTCACAATCTATCATGAAATCCCTAAATCATTGCAAATCCCTAAAAGTTTTTGGATTGCCACCCTCCTTATCTAAATGCTACAAAACATCATTAAAGTCTCCTAGAACGCTCCATGGCTTATCTGGACCAAGATTCAGGCTTTTAATTTCACCCTACCACCTAGTTTACTATTAACATCTTAGGGACCATAAACAAATGTTACAGCTCCAAACTGAATTCCATCAATAATCATAGCATCTAGATGAATAATATGTCTCGATAACAGCCCAATATGCATTGTGACACCTTCCCGCCACCATATAGTTAAGCCTCTTGATCTACCTATTGGGTCTATATGCAAACCTTGGTTGTACTTTAATTTCCTCCTAACTTTCTCTATTTTTTCACCCTTCATATTTGTTTCAGATAGAAAAATTATGTCTAGGTTAATTCTTCTATACTAGCACCTGAGATTTCAAATTGTTAGGGTGGTTCCTAGACCCTAATAGTTCCATACTAAGAGACTCCATCCACTGGGTCTCACAAAATCTTGGACAAAGGGGTTTGGTCCAACCAAAAAGTCTTTACTTAGAAAATTAGTATTGTCTTGTCCAACAAAAAGGTCTCCATCCCCTGGGTCCCATAAAACCTTCCTTGTCTCTATCAACTACTACATTCCTTAGTGCCAACATACTATCCTCATTTCCCATGCTCACTGACTTAGTCCCACTGCTCTCCCCATGCTCTATAAAAGCCTATACTTTTCCATATTCCACGCTTGGTTACTTCACCACTCTCCTTGTGATTTCTTCTTTTCCATTGATTGGGCACCTTTCTCCTTCGTCGGAGGATACCCAGCAACTACATATGCTATCTGGTCCAACTAAAATAAAGGGAAAATGATAAAAAAAAAAAAAGATTATGGAGATTGCAAAATCCCAAATAAGTTATTTTATAATTCTTGATAACAACTACTGATAAGCAATTCACAACTTATTTTATAGTAAATACATGATTTGGGATTTTGCATTTTCCAAGGTATTTTTTTTGTTATTTTCCCTAAAATAAATGTGTATAAATTCTAATAAATCATACAATATCATAATAAAACTTTGAACAATTTTTAGTAATGTTTTAAATGGATGAAACTATAAATATGAAAAACTATTTAAAAGTGATTTAAAATTACAATAACCAAAATAAAAATTTGGAAAATGATATATAAAGAACTTGAAAATTTCTAAATGCTAGAAAGGATACTTGAATTTTTATAATCCCTATGAAGGTGGGAAAAAGGAAAAATTCAAGGAAAACATATACAAATACCCTCTCACTTTAAAAAAAAAATTTCCTAACCACCTCGCTAGAGATTACACCGGCAAGCTGGCCACAAACAAGAGGAATAATTTTTGGCCTTATTACTTCCTAAACAAAATGAATAGCTATATAAAAGTTGTGAATGACATGAAAGAGTGATTTTGTTGCTTTTCATTTGATCTCCTACGCTAAAGAGTCATATTGGGAATTTTTATTACTATGGTCACCATTGATCTTATTAAATCAAGGATTAGAAAAGTATGAAATGAAAACTATATCGAACACAAAGCACAAATCAACTTAATTACACAATATTTAGTTATCTTGGATTGGTCCTTATTCATAAGGTAAGACAACACAAGTAGGATAGGGGAACATTTCAAAACACCACCAGTAGAATATATAGGGGAACACATTAAGTATTTAGACAATACATCAATCATTACATAGTGATAATATTGTTTTTTTGTTAAATTCCCCAACTTATGTGATGCGGCTATGGAATGGAACCAAAAAAAACAAGCCATCATGACATGGCAAGCTTCTTGCATACTTGCTCCATAGTTGGGCGAGTATGTGGATTTTGATTCAAGCAAGTAAAAGACGTTCTTGCAATCAACGTTGCCTTCTTAGCCACCGAGTTTTGAGGATAAGGAACCCTTTGATCTAACATTTCCTTCAAATCCAAATCGAGAGCCATTGTTGTTGATTCTTCAGGTGTTGATGAGAAATACGACATGATAAGATCTTTTGGATGTTTTCCCATAATTATTTCCAAAGCTAACACTCCAAAGCTATAAACATCACATTTCTCTGTCACCTCCATTGTATAAGCAAGTTCTATACCAAAATAAAAATGATTATTATGAAAAGAAAAGGCACATTGTTAGTGACATGGTTTTAATTGGTGAATATTGAAAAACGTGAAATGTAGCACTACGTAACTCATAAATAATGAAAAATACAAATTTAGAATATCTTTAACCTGGAGCAGCATAGCCAAAGGTACCAGCAAATGAGGTCCAATTGTTAGAATATGGATACAATAGCTTGGCTGTCCCAAAGTCAGAGATGTGAGCCTCATAATCTGAATCTAAAATAACATTTTTGCTTGATATGTCACGATGAACTATCGGAGGTGAGCATCCATGATGAAGATAGAATAAAGCATTAGCCACGCCTTCAACAACTTTGATTCTCTTGTTCCAATCTAGTGCAACTGCTTGTGTCTCATCACTTAGTAACTTATCCAAGCTGCCCCCTTCCAAGAATTCATAAACCAAAAAGGAGAACTTTGAATGCCAACAAAACCCGCATAGCTTGATGATATTATGGTGCCTAGCTTCTGTCAAGGCTCGAATCTCACTCATAAAAGCTTTTCGATGCAAGTTATCGTGGTCTGGTATTGAATGAAGCTTCTTCACAGCCACAACTTGGCCTGTGGATAATTCAGCTTTGTAGACACTTCCAAATCCCCCCACCCCAATGAGATATTTTTCATCAAACTCCTCTGTGGCTTCAATAATGTTTTCATATACTAATTTCCCATCATAACTCCATATAGCAAAC
>QFDD01013229.1:0-10365 GCA_006871305.1 Vachellia collinsii
ACATTACAAAACCAGAAATTCTAACTAAGAATAACTGCAATGATATGAACAATAATGGAAAGGATGAAGTAAAACTCCCCAAATGAAGTCCCAAGCTCAGGCTCTCATCAAACTCCTCAAGGCAAAACGTTTTAGCCTCTCATGGCCTTAGGAACAGCTTCTGGAAGTCTTGGAATATCAGCAATAGCCATGGAAAATGGAATGTGATGCTAGATGATGTAGAAATGTGATGGAATGGTGAGTAGAAATGGATCCCAATCAATGATTAGGAGTGGGAGAACTTCAAGAACCCTTGAAGAACCCTAGAAGATGAAAAGGGAAGAGTTTTCACGAGTGTGCGGCTGGCATTCTGAACATACCCCCCAAAAATCGCAATCTGATGTATATAACCTGATTCAGTCTCAGAGGCATTTAGGTCGCGACATACTTTCATTCAAGTCGCGACCTATTAGTCATTTGAGTCGCGACGTAATAGTTATAAGTCGCGACATGAAAGCCAAAACGCGCAGCTTCATTTAGTTGGCCATTTCACAACTATTTCCTCAAATTTGAGCCCTCTTTAGGCATTTTCCTCTTGACTCCTTGACCTGAAAAATCATTTTAGGCTCTTGTAAAATCTAATCTCAACTCACTTATGAGGATTAATTAAAATAATGCACAATTAGATATTTTTACATTAACAAATAATGCCTAATGAGAAATAAAATCCATAAATGCATACTACTACGATTCACATCAAAACATGCATTTTAAATCAGTTAATTCCTATAAAATCATGCAATCAGACATGAATTACAGTAGTAAAACTTGGTCAGATCAACATATAAATAAATGTAAAAAATCACTTATTCATAATTTTGAACTAAAATATATAGAGAATAGAAAAGGTAAGGCATCAGTGAGAACAATAACTATTTTGATACATCCAAAGACTAACATTAGAGCTTCTTCTCTCTTCCCTCCCTTTTTGTGCAATCCATAATTTTACCTTTTTCAAGTAATGCAATTCAATAAAAATGACAAAAAAAAAGGTTTATGCATAGCTAGAGAATGAAAATGAGCATAGAAATATAGCAGAAAGAGAGGTATGAGGTTTGATGTGGTGATGACATTGAAAACTTGAATGTTATCTCCTGTCTAGGCTTTCTAATACCATTGAAATGAAATGTATACATTGCATATTGCACGGCTTTAGAGATTAATGGATACGGAAGCATAATCAAAGACCACTCCCTTTAAATTAAGATAAAGGGATTGTGATTTTAGGGTTTATGCAAAGTAAGTATATACACAATCAGGGTTTTTCAACAAGTTTGAGGCAAGCCATAGGAATGGGACATTGTAGCAAGAACCTTAAGGAGATCGTATCCATTAATCTCTGTCTATGGACTATCTTTAATATACATTACTAGACACTCAAATCATAATACAATGAATGAAAGACCTCAAAACAACAGAGAAAAATACAAGCTGAAAAGAAAATACATGTCTATAATATTGAAAAAAGGGTAAAGAAAACAATTATAATCATTTCCATTGCGCATCGAAGAAACGAGTTCGACAATACCTGAGTTGTGCAAACTGCAAAGTCGTCTAGTGAGAGACGAAGCAAGATTGTGCCAATATGAGAGTGAAGAAGAAAAAGAAGAAGAAACGATGGGGGAGACGAAAAATTAATGAGTAAGTGTTCCCTAGTGGATGGCGGTGAGAATAGGATGTACACTGAATTTTGAAATTCAAATTCAAATTTTAAAATTTGAATGAATGGGGGGAAGGGAAAAGGAACAGAGACAGATAGCTATACATTCAGAAGGGAAGAAAAGGAATCTGTACCCATATTTCCCCACCCCTTGTTGATCATTACACCACATCTGGAGCTTTTTTGAAGGCTATCACAGAAACAGAAGTAGAAAAGGGATGGGGTTTGTTGGGCCTGGTGAGCCAAACTTCACAAAGCCCAATAATATTAGTTTCAAGCTACATATTCCTTATGAATAGTAAATTGAGTCTGAAGACATGAAATAAGCCATTTGAGCTACAGCTTGGTGGAAGAGGTTTTAAGGTTTATATAGATGAAGGAATGTTTTGGATTAAAAGGGATGTATGATAGGATAGACTCTTGATGATAGAAACTTAGCAATCATTGCTCTTAATTTGATATAGGAGTTAAATCTCTCTAAGTTTGAATGAAAACCCCAAGCAATTACTTAGGTCAAATGTTTTAATTAATGAAAATTCATTTGGATCCAAGTTAATTACCACTTCTTAAAACATTTGTTAAAACCACTTAAAGTGCAATTGAATGGATGATGCTATTTCCCTCAATGCATTGCAATCACAATCACATAAACCAATTGAACAAGATAATCATCAACAATCATTGACAATTAGATGAACATAAGGAATCAAACTGATATATATATAATCTAGCATGAAACAGCATCCAATCCAATTACATAGTCTAATCACAAATTACAATTCTGTAATCAAAGTTGTATAACAGCAGGAATTCCTAAATCTAGAAATGGCCAACAAATGTTCAAGCAAAATATTAGACTAAGAAAACTTCTCAGTTCTTCCATGAGCTCAAGCTTCACTCTCCATTACCAAGAGGCCCAAGGTTTAGCTTCTCATAGCTCCGAAACGTAGCTGTCACTCCTGAGGTTATTCGCCAAGAGAAGAGTGAAAATGAATATAGAAATGTAGAGAGAAAGGTGATGAAGTGATTTAATCCATTTGGAATGGTAGAAAATGATGAACAAATGGAGAAAAATGGATGAGAGTGTTGGAGGCTTGAGAGAGGGAGGATGAGGCTCTTCTTCTATGCAAATCTACAGAATGGAAGTCTATCCATCGTGGTGGCTGGTTTTCCTTATGTGTAGGGTGGTGCTAACCTAATCCAAAATGCATGCCTTCACTTTTAGGCTCTTATGTTGTGACTTAACGTTATACAAGTCGAGACCATAACATGCTTATGTCACGACATGTAACTAAGTAAGTCATGACCTTAGAAGTCATGATGTCTTTTGGAATTAGCTAAAGGTTGTGACCTTATGAGTGTATGTCACGACTTGTTGGTCACAAAGGCACCTCATGAGTTGCATTCCTTTTTCCCTGTGAGTTGTGGCTCCTTCAATGCTCCCCTTGGGTCTTCTGATCTCCTCCAAATGCCTACAACAAAATTAAAAAGCTTTGCAAAGAATTACACTAATCACAGATCAAGGCATTTATAGTT
Organism: Vachellia collinsii; assembly: GCA_006871305.1. Lineage (NCBI taxonomy): Eukaryota > Viridiplantae > Streptophyta > Magnoliopsida > Fabales > Fabaceae > Vachellia > Vachellia collinsii. The sequence continues at coordinate 3,236 of QFDD01013229.1, forward strand.
AGATGAGACAAGTGACCCCTTCTTACCCCTTTTGTCAGCAAAATGCAATGTATAGTCAAAGTAATCGAGAGAATCATAAATGCATGCAAGATGAGGGTAAAATTGTTACAAAATCACATAAAAGTAGTTAAGAAAACCATGTAAATAATGAGCTTTATTAGTTACTTTAGGGTTACTTTATCTAGGAACATTCTTCTAGAAATGCTTTTTGGGGATTCCTTGATCACTTGATCAGAAATACCCTTAATGAATTTTCTTTAAAAAAAACCCAATTTTGAGATTTTCGGCTCTTTCTGTTATGTTTTGGCAAACTGTTTTTGACTTTATCTTGGAAATAATTTTATAAATTTTCATAATTTACAAGCTATTTTTTCTCACTTTAAAATCAAATATTTGAGACCTCTTGATATTTTAAATAATTATATTTAGTTGAAATTCATTAATCAACCAAATATTAAATAATTATTAAAAATCCATTCTGATGTCATTTTTGTCTTTCTAACCTCCATTCGACCTCAACTATTGCTTAGAGAATTATTCCCTTCATTTCAGGGTTTTTGGGGCCATTTTTTATATCTTGGTAAAAATTACCAAAATGCCCCTCGTTATATTCAACTTTTTCCATAATGACCATTTTACCTTTACTTTATCTACATTCACAAAACAATCATTTTACCCTTCCTTTTAATTTCTTCTTCCTCATATAGCCTTCTTTTCAATTTCTTTCACTCTCTAGACCCTTAAATAATTTGTAGTTATTCATTTAGCCTTTATTTCTAATTACAAAAGACTTGGATATTACAAAGTCAATGTAAAATTTTTTTATAGAGTGTTGACAATACATTCATAGCTAGTCGAAGAACCGAAAACAATGATAACCCTTTTGCACAACAAAGATGGATATTGAATAATTGTTCTAAGCTTGGCCACATCTTTCATGAGAAAGTTATAAATTATAGGGATATTCTCCTCATCACATCCACATTTGTGAATCATTCAAAATTTCTTTCCTGGATACTTCTCAAAAATTGAAATTCTTGAATGACTTAACAATAGAGAAAGTATTTTCAATAGGTATTGCTAATAGAATTTAAACCCAAATAAATACATCAATAAGTGAAGAATAATATTTAAGAAATAGTAGTCTTAACAATAGAGGAAGTATTTTCAACAAGTACTACTAATAGAATTTAAACCCAAATAAATACATCAATAAGTGAAGAATAATATTAAAGAAACAAAAAACTTGTAAACAGGAACAATAGCAAGGTTTAATATCAAATAAGTCCATCAAGATTGTTGGCCTTTTTCGCATCATGATTGAGGTAACACCTAGGCAAATGATCTTTTCTTCCCATGACATTTGGTGAGTATTTGGTTCACAACTCAAGCTTTAAAATACGTCCTAGAACACATTAATTGAATAAGTACATAGAAAGTTATAAAGTTTTAAAATTGGTTCAAAAAAACTGAACAATGTTGTTTTGCCATATGAGCAGGCAACTTTGTTATTTTTGTGAAGTAAGGATTAAGACTGAACCCCAGATTTTATTTTCCTTGGAAGAGGATGAAAAGATATCTGAATAGAGACTTGAATCACTATATTTGGAATTTTTTAGATTAAGTTATGATTTTTCAACATTCAATGAGCATTATGGACGTTAATTGTACTTAATGGATTTTTAGTAAGTTATTTCATTAATGTCACATGATTTGAGTATGAAAGAGAATAAATAAAGTGAGGTCTCCTTTCCTTATATTTAGGCAATGAGTTTCAATAATAGAATTCTAAATAAGAGAATAGAAGAGATAAAAACCAAAGTATCAAAGAATAAAATTAAAGAACGACGTAAATGGGGATGTGACTTCGGGAATGGGAAAGGGATTTAAATTCCATTGAAGCAAGCTACACATATAATTAATTTTATCTTTACATATGTATATTGAACTTCTAGGATTCAACATTTGCCCAAGCCCCAAGGAAGCAAATTAATGGAAAATCAGAAAAAAGTAACCTGAAAGAAGGAACATCAGGTAATAGCCCTTTCTCTCTTATATGTTACATGTTAATTTTTCATATGTGTTTGTGCCATAGTGGAAAAATCATGTTTGAAACATACAGGAGGACTAGTTCCAAAATGCATGCATGGTTGAATTCTCAATGATTGAGCAGTACTCAGATAAGAATGTGGATTACTTTCTTTGTATTGTTGTGATTTATGTTACTTGAAAAGGAACAATAAAAACCCCTATTGAGCATTAGAACACAAGCCCTATTATCCATCTCAAAGAGGGAGGAACCCTAGCTCCACATAGCTTCAAGAAGAACTCTAACAAGCATGCAATTATTTGCCATATAGTAGCTAAAGGTGGAAGGAAATGGATGGGAATGGAGGATGAGTGCAAAAAAGTTAAGAATATGAGGTGATAGATGAATTATTTGCCATAGTAGCTAAAGTTGTAAGCCTTGACTACTATTTCAATTGGTATCGAAGTCAAGCCTCTAATTGGTGTGTCGATGAGGACGTTGGGCCTCTATGAGGGTGGATGTGAAGTCCCACATCGGTTAAGAGGGGGAATAAAGCATACCTCATAAGGGTACAGATACCTTCCCCTCTTGGATAGGTCTTCTGGGTTATTGTTGAAACCCAGGGAAACAAAACCTTCCTCTGTTTGCAACATGGATAATATCTATGAGGAAGGGGCCCTGACCTGTTACAATTGTTACTAGAGCCAGGCCTCCAGTTAGTGTGCCAACGAGGATGTTGGGCCCCTATGGGGTTGGATGTGAAGGGAAGTGAAGCACGCCTTATAAGGGTGCTAATATCTTCCCTTCGTAGATGCGTTCTTTGGATTATTGTAAAACCTAAGGAAACAAAACACAGCTCTATTTATAACAAAGACAATATCTCCGAGGGAGGGATGCTAAGTTGTTATAGCTTGGATCCATTTTGTAGAAAAACAAACATTTTATGTGAATTACAGATTGATGAATGAAGACACTTTAGTAATGCTTTTATGTCCATTCATTGGCCATTCACCACAACCAATGCAAGAGCCATTGGACATTGATTACACTCTTGAAGTTTGATATTGAGTTGTCCCTTAGTATTTGTTCTTGGCTCCAATTAATCTTCATGTGTCCTATAAAAAAAAATCAATGCAGCGAAGTATTATTGTCCCTAGAGATCAATTAACAATAATTAATCACCAATTAAGACAATTATGCCCCTAATTAGCACTAATCTCATATAAGAACACTACAACCAAATTACTCAAATATATGCGATTATCTAACCCATAATTTATGACAAGAACACTGAATATGATATGACTTAGCATTGTAAAATAGGATTACATTGTAAAACCAAACCACTATGCATGTACCAACTAAATGCAAAGCATGATGATGATAGGCAAAGATGAAGAGAATGAGAAAGATGGAGAGAAACATTTAATTCATTTTTCATTCGTTCATCGATTATCAATGGCCTGCTAAATGGGAAAGATGCACCTTGAATAGTTTGTAGAGGGTTTTAGTGGTCTAGATGAAAATTGGGGGGGGGGAGATTGGGGTTCATGTATGGTTTGGCTGGAAATAGTTATTTGGTCATCGATAAGAGAAAATTTACAAATCAAATCATAAATGCATCTAATTAAAAATGAAAGGGCAAAAGAGTTCATAAGGCTACTTAAATGAGACTAATTGACATGCATGTGGAAACAATTGACTAGTATTAATTAGGATGATGGTTTATTTCCAAGGTTTAGAAAACCAGACCAAACAATGAACTAGTTGAGGTAATGGGTTAAGGATTAATAAGTCAGATCAGGTTTAATTCAAGGTCAAATCGGTCATATTAAAATAATATAATTTAATTGGAATGTATAAAATATTTATATTTGATTATAAAAAATATTTGAATAAAGAAGACATTAATTGAATTCTCATATCAACAAGATCCCAAACTAAAGATGGCAATTAGAGAAACAAATACTATATCTGATCTTTAATATAAAAGCTAACCTTTTTTTTTTACCAAAATATAAGAACTAGTTGACTTTTCTTTGGAAGATTAAGAAATTAATTAACTGATATATTTATCATTTTTCAAATTAATTTATTTAACTTATAAACTGAAATGTAATATAATGATACAAATAAGTATTTTAGAATATATTATAATTACTTACCAAAAAAAGAATATGTTATAACTAAATAATTTGTTTAACTTTTTAATCTCTTTAAAAAATTAACCGATCCTTATATTAAGAATTAGAGCTAGTAGTAATTATTTTAGAATAAAAAGCGATGCTAATATTTATTTATAAACAATAACAGTATCATATTTGCATTACTAAATAATTACTTATTTATAAAATAAATTATTGTGATTCCCTTGTTTACATTGTAACTTGACTTGACCGGTGAAAGTAGCATGCTCTTAGCCTCTGACTTCTGACAAGCAAAGGCAAATAAAAAAGAGGCAGAGGAAGAGCACTTTCATCCTTACAAAACCTAACTCTACTTTGTTGATAGCCTCCATATCCAAAAACCATTTACCCCTTCGCACACCAACGACATGGAATCCCAATAAGCTTGAAAAGCAAGCTACACTAAAAAAAACAAAAAAGAAGAAGAGGCAAAGGAAATAAAGTGAAGCAATATTTCTCAAGCTTAGCTTCAAATTTTTGAAGTTCTATGCTTATTTCGCCGGTGCTTAGAATGGATCTCTTACTCTAGATATTGTCCTTCTCCTTACTCCTGGCCCCTCACCATTGCTCCTACCGCCATGGGTGACCTTTTTGGTGCCGCCTTGGACAAGGAAGCTCAAAGTAATGGAGGACTTGATGGATGGAAGAAGAATTAAAGTGATCGTCTTTCTCTCTTCTTCTCTCTTTTCCTTTTCCATATTTAAATTGGGTAATCCAACCAACCCAGCGGGTTGCCCGATTTCAGGCCGGTTTGTACTAGTTCAATCTGCTTTACACCGGGATAGGTTTCTCCGGGTTCAAGCCCTCAACCGGACAAGTGATCGGTTCATTGGTTTTTGGTCTGAACTGGTCTGTCCAATCCAGTTTTTTGAACATTGAAAATAAGGTAAAGATAAAAACTATATAGCAGCTGGAAATGTAATTTAAAAATAGGAAATTAAAATTGTATGGCTAGCTATTTAATAAAATAGAAAATATAAGTTATATGGCTTCTGGGCCATATAAACTAAAACTAAGAAATTAAAAGCATATGGTTTTTGTCATATAATAAGATAGAAAATAAAATTTATATGGCTTTTAGCCATATATTCACGAAATAGGAAATTAAAGTTATATGGTTTCTGACAATATATTCTCAAAATAAGAAATTAAAGGAATATGGCTTTTGGCCATATAATGAGATGGAAAATATTGGCAAAAAAAAAAGATAGAAAATAAAATATTTATGGATTCTAGCCATATATTCTCAAAATAAGAAATTAAACCTAATCTTCTTGTAGACTGATTCAAGTCAAGAATTTAGTTACTCCAAATCCATAGCAACAAGGGATTTGTAGTTAACCTCATTATTTTAAATTATGATATCTTCAAACAAGTAAAATCATAATCATTTTATACAACATTGAAACTGTTATTTCTTTATAATAGAACATTGAAGTCATCAACATGAAATTTACCTTCAAAACTAATAATCATGCGGCACCTAGAAGAAATACTAATATATCTAAAATAATATCCTAAACACAAAATACTAATATATTCTAAAGATCCTTAAGATGATTTAAAATATCTAAAAGATATATCAAATATTTTTAATAATTAACTAAATACAAAATAACCCTTTTTAAAATAATAAAATAATATAAAAAATAAAGGGTTAAAGGGCAAATTTTCCCCGGAAGTATCAAGGAGTTGTACTGGGTGTCTAGAAGTTTTTGAAGGGCAATGCTGCCACGGAAGTGTTGAAAACGGTACAATTTCTCCTTGAATCTAACTGAAGCCAACGGTCAACTAATGGTTGACCAATCATGCTGAGTTATCTTTGCCACATCAGACCATATGCCACGTCATAAACCACATCATCATCATCATCATCATCCTTACTTGAAGGTAGTCTCCGCCATGGGCTGGGGAGTCAAGGGCGTTGTGTTCGTAGCCATGAAGAATAATGATGTGGCAAAGACTGTTCAGTATGATTGGTCAACCTTTAGTTGACTGTTGTCATATACTTAATTGAATTAAATATATTAATATGATGTTAAATAATATCATTGAAATATCTAATTGACACTCATATGTTTAAAATAATATCCTAACATATAAAATACTAATATATTATAAATATCTTTAATATGTTTCCAAATATCTACAAGCTATAACAAATCTTTTGAATAATCAACTAAATATAAAATAACCCTTTTTAAATAATAAAATTATATAGAAAATAAAACTAAAACGACTTAATTGGAAGCTCTCTTAAAAGTAATTTTTTTGTCTTCTTCCATGTGCGCCTTTTAATAGATAAATACCAAACAAGATAGATAATATAATTGACATAATTGCCCTTTGGATTTGTATTAATGTCCTGGATGAAACTAGTAGAGTATTAAGAGGATCATACCTTGGTTAGAACTTGTATTGATAATGTGCTATGAAAGTAAGAAAAACAATGACAAGAGAAGAGAAGAGAATTTCAGTGGAAGTGAGAGTCTTTATTATTCACGATATAAAGTACATATTACACAAAGGATGCACTCTATTTATAGACATAGCTTTACTTATAAAGATAAATCAATTCCATGATTATTAGAAATAATAGAAAGATATAGGAAATCATGGGGATTATGTGGAGATATGGACATCCATGTATAGTAGTAGTATGGAAGTGGGCTCAAGCTAAGCCCAGAGTTCATATGCATAGCTAATAAACATGCACTTTTGGTCATTTTATTTTATACAATGTTTTTCAGTTTTCTAACTCTAATATGGTTAATAAAAGATGGTGATATTGAAATATTAAATATTGAAAAAATATTTTCAAATCAATTAAGCTTAATTTAAAAATAACATTAATTGATACAAAAATCATTATTTGATATTAATGGTGTTAAAGTTAAATGACTCACAATATACTT
>QFDD01013232.1:0-10134 GCA_006871305.1 Vachellia collinsii
AGCCGGAGTGCATGCTTTGTGCAAGAAAGACACGAGCAATCGACGGCCAGGCGTGCCCAAACGACGACGGTGACCTCTACACCACGGGTGAGACCGATTTGATGAGAGAGTCGAAGGTGGGGAGCGTGAAACCATAAATAGAAGCGAAGAGCAATAGACTCGATGAAGAAGAGCTAGAGAATGATGAACTTCACAGGTGAGCAAATATGACGGGTGAGGCAGCTTCACGTACCGGTTGAGTAGTACAAGCGTGCCACTGGGGAGAAAGCAGGGATGCAGATAGAGGCTTCTCTAGAGGAGGAGAGAAGCGGCGTGCTCTGGGCAGGGGCAGGCGTAGGAAGTAGTTGAGGAATTGAAAGTTCAACACAAGAAAAGCTGAAAACGAGGGAGAAAAAGCTCAGCTTTTTGAGCTTTTGGCTGAGTGGTTCTATTTTCGTAATAAAGTGAACATATTTAAACCGCATATAAAAAGGTGTGGTTTACAAAGGGACAAATCTAAACCGCATATACCAAGTGCAGTCTAGAAAGTGTACTTTCTAGACCGCACATGTTATGTGCGGTCTAGAAAGTGTACTTTCTAGACAGCACATGTTATGTGCGGTCTAGAAAGTGTACTTTCTAGGCCGCACCTACGAGGTGCGTTTTAGATTTGTACACTTTCTAAACCGCACATACTTGTGCGGTTTAGAATTGTTTTAAAAAAATGAAAAATGTACACGCCATATACTTCATTTCTTGCTCAAGATTTAGGTTCATTTCTCTGAAATCCCCATCTTCAAAATCCCCTAGTGCCGTCAGTACTGAGTCTCCATTGCCACCATCGTCGTGCTCTTCATTGATTTTTCAACATCATCACTATCGTGCTCTTCTTTGCTGCTGCTGTCATGCTTCCATTATTGTCACCACTATCCTTTCCTCCTCACTAAGCTCTAAAAATCCCCAACCTCAAAATCGTTCAGTGCCGAGTCGCCATTGTCACCACCCTCGTGCATGCACTGATTTTTGACGCAGTGGCTGTCATGTTTTCCATTGTTGTGCTTCCACCACTGTGGTGCTTCCATTGTCGCCACCGTTGTCCTGTTGTTTGTTTTGTAAGTTATTTAATTATATTTTAATCTATATTCGCATTGGTTTTTTTCAAATTATAACTTTGTGCTTTTGTTCTTCAATTACATTTTAATTAGATTGTGTTGGCCCTACAAGTGCTAGTTTGTTGAATTGATTGTGCTTTGGGTATTAAACCAGAACAAAATATGTCTCCCATATATTTTGATTTGCTCGTAATGCCTGATAAACATGTATTCCTGTAGTTCCTTTTTTTCTTCATAATCAATTGTTTAGATAGTTATAAAGGTCTATTGGAAGAAAATATAGTTTATTTCTATTTTCAAACAATAAACTCTAGAATGAATTGAATGTAGTTCATTTCTTCACCAAAGTCTGTTGTTGATAAACTTTGGTCTTTCCATTTCATTATAGTTAAAAAGTTAGTTATTTCTATAAAGTATAATGTTAAAATTATTCATTTATTTATTTCATGTGATGTTATTTTAATTTAAGTAACTTACCTTATATTATTGTATTAGCAGGAACACGGAGGATCATAGTCGGCCTAGCGACAGTCAATGTGGCCCTAGCGATATGCTGATTGCGTCTAGTAGCCAATCCACACAGAGGAGGGGTAGAAGGGGCACAAGATTGAAGAAGTTCACTGAAGATCAAAATATTGGGCAAAAGATATCAATTCAATTCGATAAGTATTGGGCAAAAGATCCTTTAAAGAAAAAGCATTGTCAATGGATCGAGCAGTTGTGGGGAAAGAAGGCATGCTAGTCTATCTTGAAAGGGAAGATTTAGTGTCCCTTGTAGCTCCAAAGCAAGAGCTTACCAATGTGGTTGTCCAAGTGTTTATGATGTAAGTGTTCTCTTGTATACCAATTGTCATTAAAATATTTTAACCCTTACTAAAATACTTGCTTCATAATAGGTACATGCATCGACATTTGGTTTCATCCAGTAAGAGCAATAAATTTGGATTCCTCTGCCCAATTCACATCCAAGAGAAAGGAAACACACCTTATTTGAGACGTCAATATTTATCGGAAAGGCTCAGTGAAGGGGGAATTGAGTGTTTCATAGCACCTTATATCCACGGGTATTTGATTAACGTTCAATTCTTTTTCACAAGAATAAGCTACCTTTCAATGATAAAACTTTTGTATTTGCTTAATATTCATTCGTTTTTGTAGTGAGCATTGGCAGTTGGTTCTTTTATCCATGACGAGGAATACCATCCTCTTTTTATGCTCCCTTCACTACAAACCGGGAAAGGAATTAAAGAAGATAATGGATGGGTCAGTTTGCTTATATAGAACTTTACATTTCAAAGAGAACGCAGTCAGTAAAAGAAGCTGCTAACTATGATTTTGATGCTAGGGCTATGAGAACATACCAAGTTGTTGCTTTACGTAAGCACGAACATGAGGTGAAAGAGCCTGAATGGATCATACCAAAGGTAAGCGGATGATGCTTATTTGTGAATTTTTTAAATGAGAGCTTAGAATAAGAATTAGTGGATAGGTGTTTTTTATGATTTTCCTAATGACTTGTTTCCTTTATAGAGTCGTAGGCAACCGAAAATGTCCAACCTATGTGGTTTATATGTGCTAAGGCACATATTTAATGTCATCTCTTTAGGCATGACTGAGTTTATTCAAGAGGTAAATATATATATTCTTATTTTTTTTAATGTTCTCTTATTTTTGACTGACTATTTTTTTATAGAATTTAATATTCTCTTATTTTGGATTATATGAATTTATATGACTTTATATGACTTTGATATCTCAGATGTTTGAACTTGTTGAAGCCTTTCAGAAGAGGATATTGACTACATCCGTGAGTGTTGGTGTGAATATTTTCTTGAACTTATATGCTAAGGCACATATTTATTGAGCTTGTGTTGTTTAGTTGGCTGCTCTTGTACATGTTCATTCATTTCACAGGTTCTGAACATTGTTTATGCTCTTGTTAACATTTTTTTGTTTGGGTTGAGAAACTTTGCTACCAAATATGTGGTATTAAGGTTGTTGAGAAATTGTGTTACCAAATCCACTACTATATGAAACATGTTACCAAACCTGTACATGTACTTGTGTGTAAGTAAGAAATTAAATTAAAATTGGGATTTTTGTCAATTGCCAAGTGTTGTCTGGAATTGGAATTACTTTCGTAACTGCTTTTGTAAATGAAATAATGAGGAAAACGTATTTTAAGTAAACTGCAGGCATTAAAATTGGGTAGTTCAAAGAAAAACAACGAAAAATTGTTTAAAAAAAATCTATTTTTGAACCGCATGTGACATATGTGGTTTAGAAAGTAATATTTCTAAACCGCACGCCAGACATGCGATTTAGAAAGATCATTTTCTCAACCGCACTCAACACATGCGGTTTAGAAAGTCATCTTTCTAAACGGCATGTCTAGCGTGCCGTTTAGAAAGTGATCTTTCTAAACCGCACATTTGGCGTGTGGTTTAGAAAGATGACATTTTTTTCGAATAGAAAGAAATGTGTTTTTTAGACCTCATAATTAATTTTTTAGACCGCTTGTTTTCCTGCAGACTAAACATATGTATGAATTTCTAAACCGCATGGATGATGTGTGGTTTAGAAAGATGACTTTCTAAACCGCACTGGATACATGCGGTTTAGAAATATTACTTTCTAAACCACACACCATTGATGGCCCGAGAGCAAAACTTAATTACATGAGGCAAGTGTTATATCTTAATTTCTAAAAGCAAATCGACGTGGAGTCATTAATTTCAACTTGTAAGGATCATCTTGAGGAATTAGCACCCACTCCATTCACATTCAGAACAATGATGACCTTGTTTTATGTTTTAAGAAAGGATAATAAAGCATGCACGGGACAGAGCTTCAGAGCCTATGCTCTACATTGTGTGCCTAGGTTCTCTCCCTCTCTGTGCAAAATCATCAATGGCCTGAGAGCTTGAGAGCCTAGGCACTAAATTCAGAGCCTGGGCTCTCAAAAAAAAAAATTCCCTTTCCCTCGCATATCCATCAGTTTAAATTATTTCCTCTAATCGATGGTTTTAATTACCCACTTCACTGTACCCTTCTGACACACTTCACATCAACAACTCTATTCCCTAGCTAGCTCGCTCCATCCTCTCCAAGTTTAAACCTTCCTACATTTCTTCTTCGCTTCCCTCCTGTCGTGATCGTCGCTGATGACTTTTTCATATCTTCTCTTTCTCGGCTTGGTGACTCCATTAGGGAGCAAGATTCAACATCTTCCGTTTGTTCAAGGATTTTAATACATCAGCTCCTACCCTGTAAGTGTAATGCCCCCTTTTCTAATTGGCTTCTTAGTATGTGCTACAGGTAGAAGATGCTGAGTTGACAGATCTTCCAAGTTTGGAATAGTTAACTTAAGACTTTTATCTTGACTTTTCCTGTGGCTATTGTTCCTGCCAACTTCTATTTCTTTTTAACCATTTCTTGCCAGTAGTGAAAAGATTGATGATGGTTCAGTCAAAAAAGGGTTTCACCTGCAAGTCTTTGCTGCACTTTCTTCATTATGTAGTTTGTTTTCTTTCTTGACACTCTTTTGTCAATCAGTTATAGGTTATGCTTAGATAATTTTTTATGTGTGCGGAACGGTAGCGTGAAGGGGTCTGTGCTATTTAATGTTTGCTGTTGAGAAATTTCAAAACTTGTTGTTATGTGTTATGATTGCCCCAGGGAAGAAGCTTAAAGTCCATTTTATATTAAGATCTCATATATTCTGTTGTTGCTTTTAGGGGGTTAGGGAGTTGTCAAATATTTTTGGGATAGTGCCTTTAGGATGCGGTGTACCTTTAGGGGGGTTGATAGGTTTTGCTTAACATTTTGGTCTCTCTTAGCTCATAAATGTTTGCTGGGTGCTGGTTTTCTTGGGTTGTTGATCAGGCACAATGGCTCATAATAGAGTGAGTACTAAAATGGACATGAAGTCTTCAATCAGCTTGAAGACCCAGATCCTTCTCTCTCCGCATCTTTTGACCCAAAAATTTTCAAAACCAAGAAGTATTTGACTTTTGCCTAAACAAAATTGTACCCCATCACATTCTCCTTGAAAGGCAATTCCCCTACAATCTGTATGTGCATATGTATGAAGTCCTAAGTAGTAGGCATCATACATCATCTCTTAATAGGAAGAATAAACCAGCTTTTAGATCTTTGGTGTGGGAATATTATGCACATGCTGCACATTGCAAATCTACAAGTTGTAATGTGAGATGAACTCAGATCACTATTGATGTTGATTCATTTTGATCCTTCTTTAACCTACCTGTTATAATTAACTGTGCATACAAATCTTATCTTGTCAATCCACAGTCATTAGATTTAAATGAAGTGATAACATATCTCACTAATCTTGGTATGGCTATCTGGCAAATGAAAAATGGCAAACATTCAAAAATTAAGATGACCCACTTGCGTAAGGATGCTCAGTTTGTTATGTATTTCTTAGCATCTAATGTCTTGCCTACCTCTCATGTTAGTGATGTATCTAAGGATAGAGCTTGTATGATGTACCTCCTCATGCATGGTGAACCAGTGGATTTGGCCAGTCTTATGTATAATAAGCTGAAAACATATCTCACTCAACACAATAGCAGCTTGTTATTTGCACACTTCATCACAGACATGTGCATGTCCCATGGGATTAAGCCTACTTTGAAGGACAGCAAGATCACACTTACAAAAGCTTTTGACTATAGTCTTCTTGCTGATGATGTTGATCATGAAAGACAAGGGGATGAGCAAGAAGAAATGAACCAACCATCCTCTGCTCCTAACCCCAACCTGCAAGACCTTTATAATCTACATCAACAAATGCACCATCAGCAATGTGACATGATAGGCAAGCAGAATGACCTGATAAGGAAGTTAATGAGAAAATTTGATCGCTTAGCTCAATATTTGGAACTTGACTGCTCTTTTGACTCAGATAAGGAAGCCAATGAAGCTAGCCCTTCTGGGACAATGGATGAGGAGCATCTTGTCCAGTACTTTTATAATGGGTTGTTATCACATGATGCTGAGGTGCTAGATGCTGCAGCTAATGGGTCAGTTGAGTTGATGGAGCCACAAGCAGCTTGGGCCTTGATTCAAACTTTTGCTTTGAACCGCCAACACGTGAGTCCTAGGGAGGCTAGAACTTACAAGGGAGATAAGATCCGCTTCTTGTCAAGTTGGCCCAGGACATGGCTAAATTGACCTCCACAGTCCAAAGTCTTAGAGGTAGTCAACATCACTCTGAGCCTCTAGCTCTCGTGACTGCTTCTTGTAGCATTTGTGACTCTCCGATGCACAGAACCGAGGATTGTATGGGTCTAGCTGAAAATGTTTCTGCTATGTATCAACAGAGACCAAATCAATACCAGAAATGAGATCCATACTCTAACACTTATAAACCTGGATGGAAGGATCACCCGAACTTTAAGTGGGGGGGAGGCAACAATCAAGACCAGATTGGAACTTATCAAGGCAATACTTACCAAGGTGCTTCATCAAGTAACCATCAGAGACCAAATTTGTCTTCTGCTGTAGTTCCAGTTACGCAATCATCAAGCAGTGGAAGCAATGATTTGCAAGTCATATTGAAGGGGATTGAGAATCTGTCAAGCCAATTGACCAAGAGTGATCACAAGATGGCTTCCCTAGACAATAAAATGAGTCAAGTAGAAGGGAAAATGGTGGCCATGGGAACTCAATTTGAGAACAACTTTGCCACCGTCTACTCCAAGATTGAACAGCTTGAGACTAGGCATGACAATTTGAATGGGTTTGTGACTCAAATGTCCAACACCATGAATGATCAAGAAGCTAAATCTAGTGGGAAGATGCCTTTGAATACAGTCATAAACCCTAAGTCTCTCAATGCCATTGAGCTTAGAAGTGGAAGGCGAGTTCAATTCGCTCGAGAGGAGGGCAACAATGATGAAGATGAAAGCCCACCTCTTTCACCCGTGAAGTTGTCTGAAAGTGCCAAAGAGCAGGCACTACTCAAGAAATCAAGGGAACAACAAGGAATGGGTCAAGAGGTTGATGGTGGCCATGCATATTGGGAAGAACAACCCAAGGAGAAGCCGAAAGAGCATCATAAAGCAGTTGTAGCGAAAGGCGAAACTAGCAAACAAGGAGCCTTAATGCATAATGGTAAGGAGGTAACTTCTAAAGAACTCCCCTTTCCAAACTCATATCATATGTCAAAAAGGGTTGTAGCGTCTAAAAATTTGTAAGAGGTTGTAGAATTCTTTAGCAAGCTTGAAGTGAATATACCTTTCGTTGATTTGATTAAGAATGCTCCACCTTTTGCTACATATTTGAAAGACCTCTGCACTAATAAAAGAAAGTTTAAACCCAATGAGTTAGTTCAAGTCAGCCCGAATGTGTCAGCATTGTTCAAACCCCACATCCCAGTGAAATGCCAAGATCCGGGGGCTTTCACTATTCCTTGCACTGTGGGAAAAGTTGCCATAGCAGGAGCATTACTTGATTTAGGGGCAGCCATTAATGTCATGCCATTTTCTGTATACAAAGCTTTAGGAGTTGGTATATTGCAAACAACTACTGTGACACTCCAACTGGCCGATAGAACAACTAGGAAACCCGAGGGGATTATTGAGGACATCTTAGTACAAGTTAAGGGTTTACTATTTCCAGCTGATTTCTATGTTCTTGATATGGCTAATGAGTTGTCTCATGAATCCACCCTCATTCTGGGTAGACCATTCTTAAGGACTTCGAACATGATGATTCGAATGAAAGATAGTGTCATAACAATGGAGGTGGGTGAGCAGGTAGTTTCTTTTAATATGTATGAGGCAATGAGGCACCCCTACGAGGATTATTCACTCTTGGGTTTGAATGTGATTGATGTTGTAGTTGATGATGCCATCTCTGAATTTGAATTGAGTGAAGTAATCTCTGAGATCTCTGAATTTTATTCAAGTGATTCCTTGCTTAATGAGGATCAGACCCTTACATCATTTTCTTCTCTTTATTCATTTCCCTCTTCTTGTTCATGTGGTGGTAGCGAGACATGTTTTAACTGTGCAATAGTTAATTGTACACGACCGACCTCACACACAATGTTATTATCATCTTGTGAATCTGAACCTTGCATCAGCACTATTCCTTCAATCGCCAGTGAAAACTCACTTGGAGAGGAATATTCTATTAGTGTTGCAGGAGAAGCAGAAATGGAGGAAAGCCAGAAAATAGAAAATGCTGCAGAAGAGGCTTTCTGTCTCGGTCACGAGTTGCGACATAAAGGGCATATAATCGCGACTTCATTAACTTTGTCGTGACATGAATGTCTTGACGTCGCGACACAAGATGCCAAAATAGAGGATCGCAGCCTAAATTCTTCACCATGTCGCGACATTTGTCCAGTGGAGTCACGACCTGAATCCTCCAGTGCTGAATTTGTCCAACCGTGTGCACCCATAGAATCCTTTTAGAAGAAGGGGCAAAACCAGTGAGGCAAAACCAAAGAAGAGTCAATCCTTTGATTAAGGAAGTAGTCAGGAAAGAGGTCTCCAAACTCCTTAGTGCAGGAATCATTTATGCTATTTCAGATAGCAAATGGGTTAGCCCTGTTCAGGTAGTGCCTAAAAAGAGTGGGATGACTGTAGTGAAAAATGAGAAAAATGACCTTATACCCACTAGAGTCCAAAATGCTTGGCGTGTTTGTATTGATTATAGGAAACTTAATGATGCCACACGCAAGGACCATATTCCCATTCCCTTTGTAGATCAAATGTTAGAATGTTTAGCAGGCAAATCACATTACTGTTTCCTTGATGGCTTTTCCGGTTATTTTCAGGTACCCATTGCACCGGAAGATCAAGAGAAGACAACTTTCACTTGTGACTTTGGGACCTACGCTTACAAGAGGATGCCATTTGGACTGTGCAATGCTCCGGGAACCTTCCCGCGGTGCATGATGTCAATCTTCAATGATTTCTTAGGAGAGTGCATGGAAGTGTTCATGGATGACTTTAGTGTGTATGGTAAGCTCCGATCTGAATCCAGACACTACGTTTGGGATGAACCGTACCTGTGGAGACTTTGTGCAGATCAAATCATAAGAAGATGCATACCTCAAGAAGAGCAACCTCCTATTATCTCTGCTTGCCATACATTGTCTTGTGGGGGACATTTTAACTCCAAGAGGACAGCTAGGAAAATTCTAGAAAGTGGGTTTTATTGGCCTTCATTATTTAAAAACTGCTATGAGTTCTGTAAATCCTGTGAGAAGTGCCAAAAATTCGGGGGGGGTGAGTTGGAAACACGAAATGCCCCAAAAGCCTATGTTATTTTGTGAGATATTTGATGTTTGGGGTATAGACTTCATGGGTCCTTTTCCTCCTTGGCTTCAACTATATCCTCTTAGCGGTAGATTACCTTTCCAAATGGATTGAAGCCATTCCCACTCGAAAAGATGATGCCAAAACCGTTGTGGAATTTGTTAAATCTAATATTTTTAGTCGGTTTGGGGTTCCTAGGGCTGTAGTGAGTGATCAAGGAACCCATTTCTGTAATAGGTTTCTTAATAGCCTACTGTCCAGATATGGGGTCACACATAAAATCTCTACTGCTTATCACCCACAGACAAATGGCCAAGCAGAGGTGTCTAACCGTGAGATCAAGCGGATTCTGGAGAAAATGGTCAAACCCTCAAGGAAGGACTGGAGTTACAAGCTAAATGATGCATTATGGGCATACCGGACAGCTTTAAAGAATCCTATTGGGATGTCACCCTACCGCTTCGTCTATGGGAAATCATGCCACCTACAGGTGGAATTGGAGCATAAAGCCTATTGGGCCATCTCCACATGCAACAAAGAAATGGACAAGGCGGGTGAGGGAAGACTCTTACAATTGCAAGAGATAGATGAGTTGCGAAGGGAGGCTTATGACAACTCTCGAATGTACAAGGAGAAGTGTAAAGCCATCCATGATAGTGGGATATTGAGGAAAAGCTTCAAAGTCGGTGACACTGTGCTTAAATTCAAAGCTCGATTCAAATTTGGAGATGGAAAACTGAAAGAGA
>QFDD01013235.1:0-10134 GCA_006871305.1 Vachellia collinsii
CGGGGTTGGATAAATCCCAACCCATGAGATGTGGGTATTTGAGCCCAACCCACGGTAGGCAGCTCTATTTGCAACTTCTTCTAAGGTATCTTTCCGTCTTTGCACTGTCTCTTTGTTATAAGCAAATCTCTCACCATGTTTTTTAAGCACAAGAGAAAAGGACTCTCTTTGATGATGCACATCAGATGGATCAACCTTATAGAAGATTTCTTAACTTCAAGAATCCTTTGAAGTTCATCCAAACACCAACTGGAAGAAGCATAACTTTCAGAGAGAATAACAAGAGAGATGAGAGATTTATATAGGAGTTGAATAGAAATAACATTTCCTCTGTTGAACTCATCATCTAAGAAAGTTATGAGACCTCTTTATTTCTTTTTTTTTTTTTTTTTGCCAATAATGAGACCTCTTTATTTCGAAGCAGCATGTAAGTGATCTGTGAAGCCCTTCTTCTAGCGGATTCTCCTCTGAAGCTCAAGAAAACATGATACTTCCGTGGGTCGATTATTGTCGTTGTCGAGTTCATGGGAGAAGACTAGACACAGAAAGATCAAGCAATAGAATTTAAGTGGTAAAGTAAGAAAATCAACGATTAAATGATGGCATTACGTACATGCTTTTCATTGAAACTTTCAACGTTTTGGACATTTCATTGTCTCTCTCGGAAAGTGAGTGCAAAACCACATCTCTTCTATTCTAATTTACATGTCACTTTCATGCTGTGAGGTGGCCACTTGTGAAAGTGACACATGGCATTATTTATCAAAATGTCACCACTCTAACGCCACATCTCACACGATTCTGGAAAATATACAAGACATAATTGAAACTGTCATTAACCTGTCATTATTTAAACAATATTTAAACTTGTCATTATTTAAATGGTCCCTATAATCTTGATGGTGAGTCATTAACCCGTCATTATTAAACAATATAAGAAGGAAATTTGAAAAAAAAAAAAAATAAACAGCATTATTACCTAACTCACCACTGATCGCTAACTCCTTTACTCCTCCAGAAGTTTATGCGAAAATTTAATATGAATAACTTAATACTAAAATAAAAAATAAACATTCTGTGTAAAATCAAATCTAAAGCATTCAAAAGCTTTCCAATGAATTGGTATCGCTGGTGAAAAAAAAGGAAAAAAAACATGAATTATTACCATGCTTCTGTCCTCACACCACATTTTTCATTTATGACAATCGTGTCCCTGTTTATTTCATGGCGATCATACTGAAGGAAAGCGTCGGTTAACGCGATAACATCGGACGACGGAGAAGGTCAGGTGCTGGCCGTTCACATCACGCACTGGGCAGGGTGGCAGGGGCCATGCAGAAAATGCCAAACCATCTCTCAGACTTTGACCCCAGCTCGTCCATTCCCCCCTCTGTAATCCAAATCCATATTCTGTATCATCTGCAGGCGCGCGCGAGTGTGTAAATATATATTTTCATCTGTTTTCACATTCATTAAATCAAACTTATTAATTACCTCTGATTTACTTATTCTCATTTAATCTTGTTCTGTTTATCTCTCAAGTAGATAGCAATCTTATATATTGTTGTGTGTGTGTGTGAAATATTTTTTTAGTTAAGTGCATTTGTTCACTGTCTCGGACTGGCCCATAGGCCTCAAGCACGTTTAACAATAAAATTATTTTTCACATCCTTTCAAAGAAATTAACCTTAAAAATAAAATTATTAAGGATAATTAATTAATTGTGGAAATGAGGAAGAGAGGAAAACAGGAGCTTTGGAAAGGGACGTGAATACACGGAACCAGTTATAGTGCTAAATGCAAAGTTTAGTTCACCCTACTAATCTGATTTGAACTGTCTAAATCTAATCTGGACTGTCCAGATTTGAATTTTTTAAAAAAATTATTCCAGTAGATACAGAATAAAAAATAAAAACAATCTATCAATTACTATTTTTAAAAAAAATAATTTTTACTTAAAAAATTATTATTTTAAAAAATTCAAATCTAGACCGTCCTGATTAAATCTAAATGGTCCAATTCATATTAGTAGGGTGAGTTAAACTTTGCGCAATGCACTTTCTTCTTCTTCCTTTACAAATGAGGCCACCCAGAGATGCTAATCATCAATGCAAATTCACCTCTTCGTCTTCCTCACCCTCTTCCCCTCTACCACCGCCTCCATCCTTTGGTCTCAAAGCTCTGTATCTGTCTGGGTATGGCCAGTCAATCTCGCAAGTGGATGGTGATAGTGGCCACCCCTGGATTCAGACGCAGAGTGGAGGGTGGGTGAAGAGTGAAAACGCAAAGTGTGAATTAGAGTTCGGATGGGTTTGTTTTTCATTTTCAAAATGAGCATTATTGGAATATCATTATCTATCAAAGGGTAAAATGGTGTTCCTCTCTAAAAAGGGGTAACAAGCGGAGGGAAAATAAGCCAAAATAAGCTTTATACATTTCTCAAGTTGTCTAAGTTTCTCCCCACTTTGATTTATACATACTCAGCAAAACATAACACAAAACACTCAGAGAGCCTTCGTTGTCTGCAACAAATGGTCCTCAATTTGACACTTTGCCTCCTCACTAACCCCTTCCATGGTGAAGCCGTGCAAGAACACAACTTCTTCTAACTTGTGTTACATCTTCATGTGGTCCCTATCAAACTGTTACCATTCTCTAACACCACATCTCCCACGATTCAACCCTCAAATCAATCTTAATTATTAATTACCTCTACGCCCAGACTGATAAATTATTCATACCAAAAGGGTTATATCCATTTATAAGTTGTGAATAGTTTAACCATAGATACTATCTTAACCATCCCATCAAATAGGTAGAAGATTCATTAAACTGTGAAACATTATTTACTCATTCTCATTTGATCTTTTTCTATTTATGTCTAAGGGAAGAGGAAAAAGAGAGACATACAAATAAAGAGGATCCGCGTGAACAGTTCATACAGATATGCTCTCTTTCAAAATGCAATCTTATATATTGTTCTATATATGTGTGCGAGAGATTTTTTATCTAATTATCATCAATCTTGAAAGGTCTAACGTATTGTCAATCACTATGATCAGTAGTGAAAACTTTTGCTATGGACTTTAAGGTTCACCAAATACAACATCTTCCCATACTTCATCACAACCCAAACCCACAACTCAATCATAACCATTCTACAATACATATATAAACTCATTGTCCATCACATTCTCAATTATAATGTAATATCATAAAATGTAAAAAGTCAATAACATAAATCATAGTATCAAAATACTATCCGCTTCACCAAAAATTTATAAGCATATAAAATTTGGTTAACAAGAGTGGTCTCATGTTAGTTTATAAATTAATCATCACATATAACTTTTAAATCAAAACAATACTTACTGTTCAAAAGATGTTTTCAAACATTTTACAACTCATAGCAAGCATATAAAATAAATTAAATGTGGTTATCTCACGCCAAAGGAAAAATGAAATACCACAATAATCCAAATCCCACAGCCTAAGTCACCAGAACACAGTTAATCTACACAATTAATTAAGTCATACATTAATATAATATTAATCAAAACAATTATATATGAATTTCAGTAAAATATTTCATTTCCAAACTTTAGGTCCTCAAACTATTTCCTATTTACAACCATAATCCAATTCCTTTATCACAGACATATCCTCATCATCCAATAGTTCTATTCCCAAAAATTTCCAAAACTTAGCTCTTTAAATCTTCAATACCACCTAAATCAAAAGTCATCAATTCCTCATTGAAATCTCAATTCCTTTCTTCCATAAAATATTTCTCACTTGTTGGAATCACTAAAAAAATATTTTATTTCCTCCATCTATCCAAAACACCAAATTCTACATTTAAAGTTCCCCCAAAAATGTCTAACTTTAATATTTAATCATAAACTCCAAACTCACTCCATTCAAAAATTAATATAACCTCCAATAGATTAAAATAAATTATAAAACTTCAATTTAACCGATACAAATATCATATATACCGCAAATAAATCATTAGGTAGATCTAGAAGTGTATAACAACTTTGATAAATGAGATTTAACGATTTGAAGAAGTTTTACTCATTCAAATAAACTCTAAAATGGCTCAACGGAAAAGAAGAAAACGGCTGGAGACTTTGGCTAAAATTACACAACATGACCCTAAAAGAGAATATTACAAAGAACAACCCCATGTCATCCGATTCTCTCTCTTTTCTTAGTATTATTATTTTTTATTATCCTCATTTTTATTATTATTTATATAAATTTCATTTTGGGTTTATTTTATTTACTCCCAATACACAAAAATTATTTATCATACAAAATAATGATTAATTTTTTTATTAGGTAAATAAAAATTAGGAGGTTACAGATAGCATATTTCACATGCATACATGGCTTGATTAATATGTGTGACAATTATGCATATTAATGTCATTGATAGTAATTTTGCTATTGAGATTTCCATAAAATCTCACCCTCCCAAAATAACACCTTATAGGATAAAGTTCGAAGAACAAAGCCAAGGACCCACAAAAGTAAAGGTGAGTGATTTTCAAATGCAAGGGGATACTTATTCAAGTTGAATGTGGTTTCATGTTGTTCTCATGGATTTTGGAAAAATTGTATGTTAAGCTTATACACTATGAAGCATGATATATGTGCTGTGTAAATAGGCCAAGCATGCTAGATTATCATGTAAAAGTATTACATGTATTAAAGAGAGAAAAGTGAGCATGCAACTAGCTTTAAAAGGGTTTAAAGCCCATAACAAAAGCTAAACTTGAGTTGCAGGTAAAACAGGGCAAATGAGGTCCAAATAGTTTGAAATTTTCCAGAAAAAATACTACACATTCCAAGCTTTTAAATGAGCCAAATTTTGCTAAAATTGAATGTGTAGACAGAAAGTTACGATTTCCCAAAGTTAGGGGGAAAATCTGGAAAATTGAAAAAAATGATCATATGAACAGTAAATTTTCATGAATTAAATTGTATTAATTGGTCAATAATTTGGATAAATTGATATTTTTCCCTGTAGAAAATTAAATAAGCTTTATTTAGAGACTTCAATCACTTAATTTTGATTTTTGTAGAATTAGTTATGAATTTTTAAAAATGGTCAAAATTTCAGTGAATAGTGACCAGTGAATAGTAACTTGGTCCAAAATTTTCTAATTCATCCCTTTGGCCATTCTAATGATTCTAAAGGTCTCTAAATGGTTCATAATTGTCCTCTAATATAAAATAAAATAAGCTAAGGAAGGTGTTACATTTGTAAATCATGTGGATCAGAAAATTCAAAAAAAAAAAAAAAAAGTGTCCTTTCTTAAGTGATCACGTTTAAAAAGCATGGTAGTTAGGAATGCTAAATGATCCAACAAATCGGAATTGACTCGAAGTCTAGTGATAAGAAAATAAAATGGATAAAAATATCTGTATTTAATTATTAAATAATACTTTTGAATACATATCATTTTTATAAAGTATTCAACGTAACTATTCATCAAATCATACATGAGATTCTTTCAATATTTTATTTCCTTTCTCCTCCATCTTTATCCTCTCTTGGATCACCTTTTTCTTCTCTCTCTCACACATGAACCTCCCTTCTTTCTTTCAACACTCAACACGCATTAAGGAGGGACAAGACATTAAGCTGACCCTCTTTCTTTATCTTTACTCTGTAGTAGCCTTGACCTCGGCATCAAAAAGGATTGTCTTATTATTCCCATTTTCCATGACCTTCTTCCACAACAACCATCACGAGTTGCAGCGTCTGTGGACCTATTTGTATTGGATAACCAGCTGTATCAGAAGTAACATTTTGATAGAAAGACTTTTGAAAAATGAATTTTAAATAAAAATTGAAAAAGAATGTAATTTATATGTGGATAAATGTTTGAGAAGTAAATTTTTGTGAAAAGAAAAACTTATTGGGATAAATGTTTGAAAAGTAAGTTTTGATATAAAATAAGTTAAAATGACATGAATATCATTAAATAATACATATATATTATTTTATATATTGTGATAAATTTAGAAAAAAATAAAATGATATAAAATAAAAAATGGAATAAGTAAAAATATACGTAAATTAAATACCATTAAAAAGTAAAATTGTTTTGAGTTATGTAGTAGACACAAGTTAACTAATGTATTTTCCAAATCGAACAGATGGGTTATGAAATAAAATGATGAATAAAAATAATTCTCAAGTACAACATAGTTTATAGTCGCTAGTATTTAGGTAACATGTAATTAAATAACACATTCAAACGATTTCCTCTAATAACTTTGCATGCCATCGGTGCAGCTTTAGGCTTTTCTTAACTTGTCCGAGTTTCTTTACGCGCGCGCACACGCTCAGATCTTATAAAAAAACAGAACAGAACATAACACAAACACTCAGAGAGCCTTCATTGTCCGCAACAATGGTCCTCAATTTGAAAAAAATAAACAGCACAATTGCCTAACTCACCACTGATCGCTAACTCCTTTGCTCCTCCAGAAGTTCATTCGAAAATTTAATATGAATAACTTAATACTACAATAAGAAAAATAAAAAATAAACATTCTGTGCAAAATCAAATCAAAAGCATTCAAATACGTTGATATTATAGTTAGAAAATGAAGATGGGGAGAGTGGAAACGGGAAATGGAAGGGCTCTCTCTCTCTCTCTCTCTCTAGGCTTTCCTACATAACATCGGACGAAGGAGAAGGTGCTGGCCGTTCACATCACGCACTGGGAAGGGTGGCAGGGTCCACGCAGAAAATGCCAAACCATCTCTCAGACTTTGCCCCCAGCTCGTCCGTACGCCTTTCTGTAATCCAAATCCATACTCTGTATCCTCTGCGCGCGCGAGTGTGTAAATATATCTCTTCATCTGTTTTCACATTCATTAAATCAATCTTATTAATTACCTGATTTACTCATTCTCATTTAATCTTGTTCTATTTATCTCTCAAGTAGAAAGCACAAGGCAAGAGAAAAAAGAGAGACAGACAAACAAAGATCCACGTGAACAATTTCATACATGCTCTCTCTCTCTTTCAAAATGCAATCTTATATATTGTTCCTTTTTTTTTTCGAGTGGACAATCTTATATATTGTTCTGTTTGCGTGTGTGTGTAAGAGAAAGATTTTTTTTGTTAAGCGCGTTTGTTGACTGGCTCGGGTTGGCCCATAGGCCTCAAGCACGTGTAACAATAAAATTATTTTTTTACATCCTTTCAAAGAAATTATTCTTAAAAAATAAAATTATTAAGTAAAAATATAAATATTATCAAATAATTAAATGTTTTATTTTTTTTCATAAATAGAATGAAGTAGTTTCTTGCCTTGTTTTATCATATTGAAATAGTCTACACAATATTCAGATATCTTCAAATACAATTAGAGAATTGCTTTCTCTGTTAATCTTACATCAATAAAAACGATTCTATCAATGTCATGTAAGGGAAAATTTATTTATAAAACTGTTAAGAACCAAATGAAATATTCCTGAAAATGGAGTAAAACAATTTTAAAGTCAATGAGAAGTATTGTAAATAACCTTGAGGAGGTTGACGGGATGTAGCTTGGTTTTGAAAGCCGGATTAGACTGAACGATTGGGCAGGTCCTACATTCTCCCATTTTCTTAATCGTTTAAGTTGCGGAGATTATAAGTTTCTTACACCCACTGTTAATATCGTCCGTAACTGTTTTCAATCCGCGATGAGGATGGTATATTTCTAATTGTGCATGCAGGTTTTCAATATGTAGGTAGCTTCCCCCACCATATGCTTGATGATTAGGTATCAGACAAAATTTTACACTTTTGCCAAGGAGTGAATAAGCAATAAGATGAAAAGGCAGATTCAAGGTCCATTGGACTTGACTCCGAGGATGGACATACATGAGAAAGTGAAGGTGGTCATGGATTGATTTCTCCACAGGAACTGCGGATGTCGCTAAGCAAGGAGGGTGGCCTCTTCAATTCATCCACTCACTCACGACGCTTGTGGTGTTCCTTCGTATCCTACTCATCACTCGGATGGCATTCACCGCTCTGCAGAGCCTCTCCGAAGATTCTGAGCAATAATTAATGCTCCTGGATAAAAGCCCAATAATCCAAAACTACTTGCGTCTCTCTTATTTAAGTGAAGAGGGGGCATATTAGATCAAAAGGGGAAGCAGTGCTGTCATACCTCACTTATCACCTTTTAATATTTCATTAGAGACCATTATTGAATCATTTAACTATCTTCCTTACATAGAATTGGCCAAAGCAACAAAATTTGAAAAGGAAAAATTGGGGGAAAATCCTCCATTAGGAAATTAATTGGAGAATAAGACCTACTAAGTTGCACATGTGGAAGTTCGATTGCATATGTAGAAGCTCAGTAACATACGTGGAAGCTCAATTACACATAACGTGGAAGCTTAGTTGCATATTGTAGAAACTCAGTTGCACATGTATAGAATGTACCAATTTACAATTAATTTTCCTATAGGAGAGACTTTTCCCCAATTCTCACATTTAAAAACTTACCAAGTTACTATTTATTTGGTAAATTTTCAGATTTTTAGGCTAACTTTGAAAATTCATAACCAATTCTATTAAAACCGAAACGAAGTGGTTCAAGTCTCTAAATGAAGTTTATTGAATTCTCTACCAAGAAAAAAAAAATCAATTTATCCAATTTCTTGACCAAATAAAACAATTTAATTCGTAAAGCTTCATAATTCATATGGTCATTTTTCAATTTTTCAGATTTTCCCATCAACTTTGAAAAACCATAACTTTCTGCCTACACATCCAAATTTAGAAAAATTGTCCCATTTTAAAGCTTGGAATGTATAGTATTTTTCTGAAAAATTTCAAACTATTTGAACCTCATTTGCTCTATTTTACCTTTATCTCAAATTTAGCCTTTGTTATTGCCTTGGACCCTTTTTATGTTATTTTACATACTCAATTTCCTTTCCTTCAAGCACATAACCATATCATTTAGTGAATTAGCATGTTTAACTCATTTACACAACACATAAAACATGCTCCATAGTGCTTATGTTTAGCATACAATAGTCCAAAAGCCAAGGGAAACAACATAAAATCACTTCCAATTTAATTATGCTTCCCTTTGCATTTGAGAACCACTCACCTTTACTCTTGTGGCTCCTTGCCTTTGCTCTTTGAACTTTGTCCTAGAATGTGTTATTATGGGACAGTGATTTTTCAAAGAAATCCCTATAGAAAAATCACTAACAGTGACATTAATATGCAAAATTGTCACGCACATCAATCTAGTCATGCATGCATATAAAATACTATCACATGAAATTGAATTTGCATATAGTATGAGATGTCATAATGATAGAACCCAATATTTACATGGTTTTCTTGAGTGTTTTGTGGTGTTTTGTAATACCTTTACCCTCATTTTGCATGCATTTATACCATTATTGATTATATTGATTCATGCATTGCATTGTACTTAGTTAAGGGTAAAAATGGGTCATTTATCTCATCCAAACTGTGAATGCCTTGATCTTTAATTCATTTAACTTCTACAAAGTTCTTTGCCTTTATTTGTAGGCATTTGGAGGAGATTTGAAGACCCAAAATGGAGTATAGAAGGAGCCACAAGTTCATCAAGAGATAATAATAATCATAGGAGCCCTCTGCCACTATTATGTCGCGACTTTTATGTATTTCCAGAACATGTCCCAACGCAGTTACCTTAGGTCGCGACATAAACGTCCCCAGGTCGCGACATAAACGTCTCCAGGTCGCGACATAAACGTATCCAGGTCGCGACCTAAATGGATCCATGTCGCGACATAAGTGCTTATTGCTGAAGCCATGCGTTTTGAATTAGGTCACTCATCTGCTACATATATATAGAAGGCAAGCCACCACGGAAGAGCAGCTCCCACTCTGCAGATTTGCAGAGGAGAGGCTCCAACACTGCTTCCTCTCAACTCCAACTTCCCCATCCATTTCCTCTTCCATTTTCTTCATTTCACAACCATTTTCTGCACCTCCAGTCCATTCAAACCAGTTTCACTACCTTCTTCTCCATATTTTCCTCCTCCTTTTCACTCCTCTCATGGCAGAAAGCACCTGTGGTTGCAGCTGCGTTTTGGAAGCAA
>QFDD01013237.1:0-11834 GCA_006871305.1 Vachellia collinsii
CAAGTTACTGGTAAAACTTGAATCACATCTATACGCCATTTGTAATGTTAGCTTTGTCCTCATCTTTTTAGATGCCAAAACTTGTCCATCAAGAAATCATGCGGGGTTCTAAATTGCTCAATTCAACAGTTACTCGTGGTGTTGGCAGAGAATTTTTTCAGAGACATTTTAATATTTATAGCCCGGAGAATGTTTTTCAATCTATCTTCTCTGAAGGGAATAAATCAAATGCGTCATTTATTAAAAGTGGAACTTTTGGTTTTGCCCATTTGATGGATTTGTCCCCGCAAGAAGTGATGTTTTTAGCTACTGGTTCTTTTATGGAGCAAGTACTGTTTTCTAGGGTGAGATGGGAACAGAAATTTATCGATGAAGCTGTGGACTTCATAACAGAGACTATAGATCATGATCCTGAATACAGCTACCTTGAAAGAGGAAAAGTGAGGGCTGTTACACGAATGTTATTAGTGCCAGTGAAATCTGAGACAAGGATTTTTCAAAGAAGGTTTGCTACTGGCCCCAGCCGTGCTCCTTTTGAGGCATTGGTTGTCCCATATCAAGATAGGATTTTATCCAATGCCAGACTTATTCGCTCAGCATACACATATATCCCTCGGAGTAGAGCTCCCCCAGTATGTTATGCTTCCTTACAACCTAATCCTCAGGCTTGATTTTGCAAAATGATCATTAATTGATGTCTTTATTCCTTCTTTTCTTCCTAGATTGTTGCCCACTGCTCAGATCGAAGCTTCTCTTATAAAACTCTTGAAGAGTTGCATGACCCTTGGGTTAAGAGATTGCTTGTGGGATTTGCTCGCACATCAGAGTTTAATGGACCTAGAAAGCCAGATTGTCCTCCCCATCATTTAATTCAAGAGATTGATTCTGAACTACCAGTTGCACAGCCTGCTCTCCAGTTAACCTACAAAATTTTAGGTTCATCTCCCCCTATGCAAAATTTCGATCCAGCAAAATTGCTCACTGTAAGTTTTGTATTTTCTTATTTTTTTTAGAGTGACCTCCTTCCCCCCTTCAACTTCCCTGTTCTTCAGCTTTCGTTTTGAAATGATTTCCTAAGGCATAGTTTTCATACAGGACTCTGGGAAGCTTCAAACGCTTGACATATTATTAAAACGCTTGCGGGCTGAAAATCATCGTGTTCTCTTGTTTGCTCAGATGACTAAGATGCTGAATATTCTTGAGGTATTGCTACATCTGTAACAATGTTAAACCTTTTGACTCTAATCATGTCTAGTAGACAAAGTCTTTGGTCTTATGTTCTTGCCACATGGGCCACTCGATGTATGAGTTCTTTATTGTTATGGTTCTGTGAAAGCAGCATAGGATGAGATCTGTGACTTGCAATTCTTTTCTAGAGCAACAAAAATGAGTTTTTTTTAAGCAAAATGAGTTTAATATGATGTTTTTTGGGGGAATGAGTAAATTCAATGATTTGAAAGTGGAGATCTTCCCACAAGGTCTGAGAATGACTATTATGGCAGCATTGTATTTTTCTTAGGTGCTTACCGTTTGACTTTGTTGGAGTTTTCATGCTGGCTACTACTCAATGCAACTTGCAGGACTATATGAACTATAGAAAATATAGATATTTTAGACTTGACGGATCATCAGCTATTCAGGACCGCAGAGACATGGTTAGAGACTTCCAGAATAGGTAACGTCTTGCCATCTTGCAGGGATACCTATCCTAGTGTTATTAAACGTTACTTGTATGCAGTTGCTTATTGTAGCGTAACTGAGGAATGGATGAAATAGAAAACAAAAAGGGAATTCAAGTTAATTATTATTGTGAAGGCCAGAGGTAGAATAGATGGTTCAAGAAGAATCACATTTGATGCTGCCAACTTAGCAACGTATACCTAGGACATGAATCTCTCCAAATTAGCTCCAAAATAAAAATACATAATTCAAAACGTTGATTGAGACAAATAACATATTCTAACATGACTTCTAAATGAAGTTAAATCATGTGCATTCTTAACGCTAATGATATATGTAATTTTATGGTTGCAGGAATGATGTTTTTGTGTTCTTACTTAGTACAAGAGCTGGTGGATTGGGTATTAACTTGACGGCTGCTGACACAGTAATCTTTTATGAGAATGATTGGAATCCCACACTGGATCAGCAGGCTATGGATAGAGCTCATCGATTGGGTCAAACAAAAGATGTTAGCCATCTCTTCCTCATCCCCCTCCATGCTTATGCATTTGATAATGATTAGATGAGTGTTGCACATATATTTGAGACCAATATATGTGATTGCTCCATGTTGAAGAAGGAAAATTCAACCTTTTTCCTTCTTTTTTGGCTAATATAGAAAGAGCACTATGCTAACTGCTTAGTTTTGACCATGTCATTGGTTCTGGATTATTGAATTGATTGGCCGGATCATGCACCTTCCCTAATTACAAAGAAAGTAAAAGTTCAGTTTGTTAGATCCAACCTATTATTGAAAAGAACAACCTGCACGCTCCCTCTACACAATAAATAAATAAATGCACCAAGCAAAGCTCTCTCTTTGTACATACATGCTTTGCTTGCATACTTGCCACAGTTGCTCTTTCACCATGCTTCACCTCCTGTGATCTTGCCTCTCTTCAAACACAAAAGCTTTGATTTTTTTTTTATAGAGTATGGAAATACTCAGTTTATTTTGGTTTTAACTGATTTTATTTCTTTTTAAATCTTGTAGGTCACTGTTTACAGACTTATATGTAAAGAGACAGTTGAAGAGAAGATTCTTCTCAGAGCAAGTCAAAAAAGCACTGTACAGAACCTCGTCATGACCGGTGGTTCTGCTGGTGATATTTTAGCACCTGAGGATGTTGTATCTTTGCTTCTGGATGATGTGCAGATGGAGCAGAAATTCAAGGAAATTCCTCTTCAGGTTGGTTGTGAATCTGGTCGCCAGAAAATGTTGAATATTGTTAGCCACTGGTATGGGATGGCAAAAGAGGAATGCTCAAACCAATTTTGAGAGATTCTGATTATGTTTCACCTCAATTTATACTTCCAGGTAAAGGATAAGCATAAGAGGAAACAAACTGTGAAGGGTATACGGGTAAATGAAGAAGGTGATGCATCTCTGGAAGATCTAACAAACTCTGGACCACAGGGCCCGGATAATGATATTTCTGTTGACCCCGAGGGATCAAAGCCTAGTAATAAAAAGGTAACCTGATAATATGAGTATTGATGCTGCTGGTGCTTCATGTGGGTGCATGATAAGAAATTTATATAGGACGTTTTGTTTCTCATTTGCTGTGGAAGGATTTGATGCATGAGGCATTAGGAATTGCTGGTTAATTAGATTGTAATTCATTCCAGCGAATCACATTTCAAGTGAATTATCGTGAATTTGTATTGTAAACTTGCAGAGAAAAGCTGCCTCTGACAAGCAAACCGCATCAAGAGCAAGGAATTTTCAAAAGATGAATGAGTTTAACAGTAGTTCAACGCCGATGGAGTATGAGTTGTATGATGCTACTCAAAATACTGATCCACTCGTCCAGAAACCCAAGAGACCAAAGAAGGTAAAGAAAGTTGGGAATGACAAGTTTGACGACTCTTTTGCTGGCACCGTCTATATATTCCCAGAGCAGACCCAATAGCCACTACTTAAACGTGATTTTAATTAATAAGGAGGGTAGCGGGAAAATGGGTGTTGTGTGTTGTATCAACTTATAGATTATCTTTCTTTGTTGAGTTGTAGGTTGCCTTTTTCCCTCTTCCATTCTGTTGTTGTATCAAGGCCAGGCGGCCGAAGAAGCTGTATATCCTTGTACTTTGTGCATAGTGGATAGTGATAACCTTGGATATATGAGATTATAGATTCGTCCCGCTTAAACACTGTTGGGGCTTTGTACAGATTAGAATATAATTGTTAGTTATATTAAGTAATTAGATTCACTTGAGGGCATCTGCCCTTTGATGATTATGAATATACTGTTAGTTAGCATCTTTGTCCGCTGTACAGTGATAGCGTCATGAAGCATACATGAATGCCATGATATCACAAAGACAAACCAGCAAGAAAGAAGAAACGTACATACCTCCTATCATTTGCACACTACTATTTGAACCACAATATCGAAAGCAGCATAGCAGAAATGGGTTATCCCTTGAGGTTTCAACCAAGAGTAAATTCACCAGCCACCGAGTACATGAGTTAATTGTTCCAACAAAGGCCCTTTTGCCATTCTGTAATATTTTTTCACGTTGTGCTGCTTTGCAATGGCCCTCAAGCTGCTCAATGTCAAGTTTTTCAAGTTCGCAGGCACGGAAGCTGAGGTGCAGGACCAGCTATTCTGAATCCGAAGACCTTCATGGTTTCCATTGTCCATTGCAACCGCATTCGACTTTGATAAATCCATGGTAACAAGTGAATTTTGTATTCCTGAAGTGACTTGCAAGTTGCAAGCATTTCTTTTCTTTTCCAACTCCGAAAATTTGCTGTCACAAGGAACAATAGCATATTCAGTTCCATGCTGTTCCAGCTGCATTGTTCTTTTAGTTACTGATACTGAATCAACTAAATTGGCACCATCATTGCTGGTTCTTGACTTCCGTGGCCTCTTGTGTGTAACTTTCAAGGAAGAATTTGAAACAAGTTCCACAGGATTTTCACCCGGCTCTCTAGCAGAAAATGCATATGATTCCAGTTTCCTCTTTCCCTGATTCTTTAGCTTACCAATACCAGGCTCACTGATAATTGACTTCCTGAGGTTAACAATAGGTTCAGACTTGAGGCATCGCACTTGTGATTTCCCTTTGTCAGTCGGCTGAGATCCAGTAAATAGGGCACTTTTGGGTTGCGTCTCTAATATTGAACTCAAACCAGAACTTTTGGCATTAACAAGGCTAGCACTCTGAAATTTCATTGCATGCAGCGAACTTCTACGGTTCCATGATTCAGGAGCAGCAATACACAATTTTTGAGCACTATCAACCTGAAGAGGATTTATTCTCTCACGATCTTGAGCTGAAGCAACCTTGGATTCCTTCTCGCAATGTCTTCGTGCAATTTTTGGACCAAAATCACAGAGTGTTTGATCGACGTCAGAATTTTCACCTTCCACTTGTTGTAAGGCACATAAATTGGAATCAAGACGCTCATTTGTGGTGACATCTTGAACAGTTTCACTTTCTTGCTGCTCAATGTAAGAAAAAAATGGACTAGAAACGTGATGAAAATAAAACTCAAATAAACTGCTACCAATCTAACAAGTTAAAATTGATTAAAAGAGAAACAAGAGGGCTTTTTGCACCTTGACTTCTTTCAGAACATTGTCCTCACCCTTGCGAGAAACGGAATTCAAGATTTGACCTTTGTCTGTAGTAACAAGTTGGCCTCTTCTGACTTCATCATTCACCAAAACTTTTAAATCTGATGTTCCCAGTAAATTCATTCCGTCAGAAGGACCAATTACATTCCTTACAGTCCCTAAATCAGCACTTCTTGGAACAGATTTAGCAAGCCGTTCCTTAAAAGAATAACCAATGTCAGGATCTATGGCAGGTCCACTGAGTGAGAAATACAAGGAAAATCCAGTCACAAAGATTAAACACCCCAAAACCAAACAGAATAAAAGAACCTTACATAAAATAGCTAAACACCTAGGAGGTTTGCTCCAGAATTCTAATGGAGCCCCCAGGCAAAAAAAAAAAAAGAAAAGAATTCTAATGGAGCCTAAATAATTGGCCAATTTAGGCCTGCACAGCAAAAGCAAGGTAAAAATAAAAATAAAACAAGACTCGCATTTCAAACTTAAGTGACAAACAGTCTAAGAGCTACAATGACCACACCCATTTAGTGGCATTTATTCTCTTTCGATTTTTTTTTTTTGCTACTAAAGTACATACATCCTCCTAATACAGATAATTTTGTTTGAGCTACTGTTAAGTATTGAATGTGAACACCTTCTTTGGAGGGGATTTGAACCTTAGTTTGCTACGTTGCAAGGAATTATCCCATTTTGCTAGACCCAATACCCATTGGTATTCTCTTTCGATTTTGAAAAACTAAAAACAGGTTCATAGTGTCAGGCGAGACCTGTTTAGATGAACCAAGAACACCTTGAATTTGCCAAAAGGAAATAAGAAAGCTCCGTGCCAAAAGATTTATTTGGAAAAGCCGAAGTCCTTAGCCATGTTCCACTTTTTAGCGTAAACAAAAATGCAGAAATAGAAAGATGAGCACCTAGGTTGGTTATCTTTTTTTAAACTCTGAATGCATCCTCACGTTGGGAATACTTGACTGTTTCTTCTTATTGGACAAATTAATAATATTGTTCTACAGTGAAGGGGGAGTGCTCAATATCAATATTTAACATCTGATAATTGACAAATATAAAAGGACTCAATTTCAAATCATTAGTTGCTATCATGACGTAAATGCCAGTGGGGTATAACACTGGTATTAAAATATTGGAAAAAACAAAAAAGAAACAGTGAGAAATTAGAACTAAAATCAACAATTTCTATCCCAGATAGTGGATTCAATATTTGTATCTTCCAGAAAAGAAAAAACTCCTGATGGCCATAATATCTCATCATATGTGAGTAAAGTTTGAGTTTTGGGAATTAAAATTGGCATTTTCACTTACAGAATTTAGAAAGAAAATTTTCAACATTATGAAGCGTTATACAGTCCAAATCATCATAAAATCATGGAGTGCATAATCTCGCAAGAGACAGTCTGTATGAACTCAATTCTGATTGGAGAAGCATGACAAGAAGGCAGCAAATCTTAAAAATGGTGGTCATGAATGTAAGAAAAAAGGTTTTAATTCAGTTTTTAAAAATTATGATTCACAGTTCTTGTTATTGGGAAAATGAAGAAATGTCATGATTCAAACCTGGCCACGATTATCTTGACGGTAGTCTGCTAGTGCAGCCTTTAATATTTCATCAAGTGTCTCAGCAGGTTCGTTACGTAATGGTAGCTGAATTCTATCATTATCAGCATGATCATTCTTCAGACTACTTATTGAGACATCAAGCCAGTTGATTTTCTCAGTCAAAGCATTACGACATATTTCAGGCCAATTTTGATGTTCGGTGCAGACTAATTCATTCTGCAGCGATAAGAGATCCTTTTCAAGTTCTTCAATTTCAGCATCCTCCTTTGTTATCATAATTTTTAAAGCCTGAATGCAAGATTTCTCATTCAAGGCATCTTCTTCCATCATATCTGAAAGGAAAAACAAAACTTAGTGAATACAGGCAAATGATTAAATATATATATATATATATATTACATCAAAGCAAAGCCGAAGATATACAGGGTAAAGGAATAAGAATATACCCTGCTGGCAATCGAAGTAAATGTCATATTGCCTTCCAAGATGCTCAGAGTTATTACTGTTGTGCAAAGCTGAGAACAGAGCAAAAGTATGAAAACTATTATGAAATAGAATACTTCCGTGCGACCCAGCAAAACGGGCACTTCATAGTGAACAGTGATCGTACAAAAAGACACAGACGAGACATGAAGAAATAGGAAACCTTCATCATATGTTGAACTCCAAAGATCCCACGCCATGGATTGTGATTATATCCTGAAATGAAACTAGTCACAGTAACAACAAAGTATGTCTCAAGTCCATGCAACCTAACAATTCGTCAACAACAGATGCCAACGTAGTAGCTACTCATATTGAAGGGGGAAAAATGCGATGCAGGTAGCTATATTAGAAAAGCGGCCCTAAATAGCGAGAAATGAAAAAAAAAAAAAAACTTATAGAACGAACATTTTTAAAATATTATAATCTCTCTGGAAAATAGATGAATAAAGAGGAAAATATGGAATAAATAATTCAACGTCTTCAGTGGAGAGTAGTCTCACATCCCTCCCATAAACCACCCCTAGCAAGAACCCAGGAAAAGTAACGAGGATAGCAACAATATAGCAAATGGTGAAGAGGAAAGCTGGATTGGCATGTCTGAGGAAAACACAAAGAACCGGTCAAGAATGCTCCCAATAACACAATATCAAGAACAAGAGAAGAGACAGTTTTAAAAACCTGAAGTGACTTGCAATTACCTTGTTCACCAATCACGCTTGAGGGCATGAATTAATGAAGTGTTAAGAACTGCTATCATCCTATCGACCATAAGTACTTAAAACAGTAAATGAGCATTCGAGGCCAGTTCTGAAGAAGATCACGAAGAAAAGATAGCCCACCGAACTTCAGCACCAAGTAGACATGGCGAAACTGAATTTCTTCGAAAAAAAGTGTCTTAGAGAACAAAAATTCATTTCCAGAAACCAATAAGAACTAACAAAGATCCTCCAGCAATGGGAAATCGGGAATGTGGCTATACCAGGCCCAGCAATTCGACAGTAAGTCGAGAGAGTCGACCGCGAGTGACGTTGTTAAGAAGGAGGCCAGCCACACCAATGAATCGCACCAGAGAAACTAAGAGAATGTGAGTGTCCAGGGTTTCGAGTTTCTCGAAATTCAGAGCCGAAGAGAGAAAAGGAAGAGAGAGTCTAATTACAGTGGGAGAAGAAGCAGAGCTTCCCAGAAAAAGCTGCTGGGAAGAGTGACGGGCGCGCGGGGTAAGTTTGTAATAAATGGGGTCTGGATCGGGGCAAAATGGTAAAATAAGTAAGGGTGATTCGATCCCAGAGGAGATTACGATTGTTTGGATATGGGCCCGGATTTAAGCGGGAGATCCGATTCTGGGCTCTGCTTTCACATGACTAGAGGAATCATATATGAATCTAGAGGTCGATATTCTTTCAGAAATTATGAATAAAAAAAATCACAGTGAGACGATTATAAAAATTAAACTTAAAGATTTTAAAATCAATATATGATTATTGTAGTGTAGAAGGCGAGAGAGAATTCAACGGAGGGAATATAAATATTGAGTGGAAATTGAGTCTGGCCAAAAACAGGGACAGAAGGTACATGTGGATAACAGAAGAGAGTGAGAGAGAGCCCTGAAAAGCGAAAGCTTCAAAGCAGAAAGAGCCATGAGTGACGGCGCCTCTTTTTTCTTTTTCTTTTGTTGGAATATATTTTAACATTTGATGAATAGAGGAGCATTTTTGGGACGAGAAAAGACACTCAAAAATATGGTACCTGAGAGCATATAATTAATATGAATGCAAATCGCAGTACGTGCATGCATGCAAAGTACTCAAAATGTACCTTTCAATGTCTCATATTGAACCCTCATGGAATCGTGCGCGCGCGCTCTGTTCCACGTAACTCTCCCTCAACCAACGTCTCCTAACCGTTCCGGCATTCCCATCATATAAATTTGAATAATTGGAAATTCTCACAGTTAACTACCCGAGCTTTGATCCCCATGGTCGATAAATCTGGGCCCGATCTACTGAGAGTCCATTAAGGCATAATCCAACAGATATACTCACAAACAAATGTGACATTTTTATCCTACAAATATTAGTCCAAATAATAAATTACCGATTCACAATCTGTAAGATTATAAGTTCAAATTCCATAATCGATATAAATAATTTATTGATAGATGGTAATTAAGTACCCTTTGTGTGAGTTTGAAGGCATGCTCTGACTCTGATGAGCCTCATGACCTAACTCATCTAAAAAAATTTTGTACAAAAAAAATTGTAACATTTTTAAAAATCGGTCTATAAGTTTAGTAACCAAGAACATATATCTATTTTACATATACAAGTGTGAATGTACAGGAGAGCTACTCTGGAGGGGGGAGGAATAGAAGAAAACCATATTATAGTCTTCACATGTACGCTATGCTAGCTGATGGGGATCAGAGAGGGCAATTGCTCATAGCCATGATCGTGATGACGATGACGACCACGACGACGGAATATTATTGTATCTCTTTCAACTGGAGTGCACTTGACAATAGCAGATACCGGCATGCTCATTGCTCCAATCACCATGCTGAGGAACCAAAGTTTCCAGTTCAGAGGCACGAGCTTGCATGTTTCCCCAGAAACTCAACTACAATTACCTGAAATCCCACCGTTATCAAAATTATACCAACAAATATCTAAATCTTAAAAATATGTTCCAGAAGTTTTCACTCAATAACAAAGTTGTTTTTAGAGTTTGTTGGATTTGAGGTTACTTCAAATGTGTCAAAATTGAGCAATTTTGCCCATCACCATGAAAAAATTGTTCATGATCAATGTCAATATTCTAATGGGGTAAGACAAAATTGTTATGTTTTGAAACTTTTAGACCAAATTTAAAAAATACTTACGGAAAAAATTTGTAATGGCTCCATTTGATATTTGTCTTTCAAATAACCGGTCAAGAAAAACATCCATGATCCCAGTTTTTCGCTCCACTTGTTCTTTTCTTTTTCTTTTTCTTTTTCCATCAATCTCATCACTTTAACGAAAAGTTTTTCTTGTTCTTTGGGTTGTTGGTCTTCAAATGCCGCTTCATGGGCTTGTTTCCTTTCCTTTTTCTTTTTGCGTATCCACATGGTTTTGTTTTTCTAAGCTCTGTTTCTTTAGTTGGTTGTTTACTCTAGGACTTCTAAAATTAGATATTTCCTCATTCTCAGAATATGAGATGATGTAGTTCTCTATTCTTAAGAGGGTTCAGTGGTAGGACAACAACATCACCTTGTTTCAATAGGGTTTAGGTTCATGCCTTGAAAATTTGTGAAACCAGAATCTTACTACACTCGGGAGTGACGAATCCTCATAGCATCCTTGATGTGGGAAAGGCTTCATCCTTTCTTTATCCCACACACTTAGATTCTAAAATTATTCGTTTTTTCATTTTGAAGTGGTGGCCCACCACCACCAACAACAACAAAGCTTCTTTTACAGGATCCGTCACACAAATCATATCATGTTATTGTACTCTATTTTAAATTAGATTTATAAATAAATTATTAACTAAAAGATATCTCTTATTTATAACTTTTTTAAGAATACGTTCCAATCTTTGTATATTTTTTTTCGGAAGATTTCATACTGGTTAATTTACACTCCTCGTTAGTGTTTTCAATAACTTTTTTTAAATATGTCTGAACCACTTTAAATGTTTCTCTTCGGTGTATATCACTTCAATTAGTTTACAAATTTGACAATTACAAGTCCTGTCCATTATGGTGCTGGCCTACTATCAAAGAGCAGAAATCGTAGTCCTAAAAGATTCTCCTCTCGAGAATGGACAAGTCAGTTTCCTTTCCTTTGACAAGTTGGGCTGTTTTATTATTTTTTTAATATTATAGTAATGCTGTTGTAATGTATTAAATATCAACTATTAGAAGTTGATCCAAATATAGAAATAATATATGGAGGAAAAATAGAGAGAAAGGTATCATAAATTGGCCATGCATTATTGACACCCACCACACACATTTGTTGCTGCTCAAAACAATACACTTTGTTTCCTCCTTCATACATGATACAGCTATTATGCCATATCTGATTGAGTTTGGAATTAATCAGTCCAATTAGAGCTAACTTTGCTAAAGTGATTCTATCTATCCATAAATTTTAAACTTTTTCTTTCCATTTCTCTTCTTTAACGAGTCTTGTAGAATTTCTAACGTAATAATTAATAAAAAAAATTTCATTCAAAATTTAATTGACGTAATATAGTTTTTCATCAGTATAACTTATTCCGTGTAGATTAAAATTCTAAACCATTATGGAGAGCTTTTTACCCAAAAACAAAAAAGAAGCATCGAGAGGCCTGTTATGCTTGTTCTATCCAAATTAAAAAACCTAGAAAAAAGGATAAAGGGTCTAGGAGGCTACCCTGTAGACGTTAACATCTTAAACTTTTAAGGGGCATTAAGGATTGTTTTTCTCCTCTCGTCGTTTC
>QFDD01013238.1:0-11567 GCA_006871305.1 Vachellia collinsii
AAGAGTGATAAGGTTGTTGAAGATTTGATAAGGGAGGAAGGGGATATTGAATCAACGCGGAAATTATTTTTCAATTTCAAATTTATTCACTTGCCTTTTGTAATTTAAAAAAGAGAGAGAAGAGAGAAATTATAAATGCACTGCCTTTCGTTTTTCATACCTATCTTTTTACCTAAATATTATCAAACAAATATAAAAAAATAAATTAAAAAACGAAAAAAAAATTTTAATAATTTTTTAAAATAATTTATTTTAAAAAATTATTAAAAATTATTATTTTTTTCGTTTTTAATATTTTTTATTAAAAAAATATTAAAAGTTTTGGTGGACGAGTTCCAAAATTTTTTTTTTTAAAAAAATTAATATGTCACGAGTTTGATAAAGTTTTCTTTAAACTTGTCCGCCTGTGGATGAGTTTAAGAAAAGTGTAGTATATGGGTAAATTTTTTTTGAGATGTAACATATAGGTAATTTTTTTTACTGTTTACTGTACGGAAGGAAAAACGCCCCGTAGTTGAGGTTGACCAGGCCTTTCACTTACTACATCACCTTTTGACGCGACCACTTATCTGCAAATGTGTACACACACACTAATTAGCTATAACACACACACACACACACGTTCAGTATCAGCATCTGAATTTTCTATCAATTTAGTTTCGAAAAAAAATATGTACTTATTCCTACTCATAAAAACTGCGATAATAATATATTATATATACACTATAAAAATACAAACACACATAGGGGTCCCAATTATATAAGAC
The DNA here is from genome assembly GCA_006871305.1 of Vachellia collinsii. NCBI lineage: Eukaryota > Viridiplantae > Streptophyta > Magnoliopsida > Fabales > Fabaceae > Vachellia > Vachellia collinsii. The sequence continues at coordinate 768 of QFDD01013238.1, forward strand.
CCCTAATAATTAACTCTTCACTATAGACGCGCGCGTTCTTTTTTTTCTTTTCAACAAAAAAGATGATAATATTGAAATCAAACACAGATCCATAGTTAGTATCAGCATATGAATTTTCTATCAATTTGCTTTGGCTTTAAATACAACGTCTCATTTCCTCTCGTTTCGCCTTGTATTCATATATTGGGGTTTTTTATCCTGCACATTAAATTTAAATTTTTAAAATTTATTTTTGGAAAAAGTATTATGCATTAATTTGTTACATATTAGTTACAAAAAACATGACTTACCTGTTTATTTTTTAAATTTATAAATTAATTGAAAAACTTATATTTAGGATAGAAGGAAATAGATTATGTTTGGCGCAACTATATACTATGACCAACTATGCTTCTTTCTTTGTTTTTTTCCCCTTTTCAAACAAGAATAAATGAAAGGGCATTCGGTGAAGGTGAGCAAGTTCCAGGAACCAACTTTGCGTTTTGGCCGCACTAATTAATAAATTCACCAAACCAATGATTTCAGTCGTTGATCGTTATTCAATTCTATCTTTGTGGTTGAAGAGCCTTTCCTCCAAAGTTTTCATTTTAAAAAATGTACAAAGGAATATATGATGATTCTATGACATTTTAAAAATTCAATCATAAAGATTAAACTATAGAAAAGAATATTTACTATAGATATAAAAACATTTTTATTTCCTTCAGACTTGAAATCTGTGTAATTTCAATAATAATCCTCCATAACTGGACTTTCGACTGCAACAGGAAAATTTCCCTTTTAGCACTTGCCTAGAACTGGTTTGTGGAATCGATCGAGTTAGTTTTCTTGGAAATGATAAGATTAAAATTACGAATCTTGAACTGTGTGCAGAAAAAGGACCAGATTCAAAAGATCTGAGTCATATTTGAAAATGAGTTGCCTACATCTTTGATGAAATCACAAAGGTATAGCCCAGAAAGAGAAAGGAGAAGTATAATGAAAAGAAAAGATATAAGTGAGAATTATTAAAAGAAGTTCTCCTGTAAACACATGGGCAATACAGATACCATTTACAGTAGAAGAAGATGAAGTATCTGTAAATGAAAAGAGAAAGAAGCTATAAGACAGTTATTTTACCTTATCGAGGAATGGCTCTATATGTTCTTTGCTTTAAGGATGCTACTGCTTGATATTTTGAGGTGTAATGTGATGTGAGTGAAGAATATACATAGCGATGCGAAAGAACTTTCTAGGGTTGTTCAAGTTAAAGTATTTAGTCAGTTATCGATAATTTAATGGTCAAACCAGTTAATGTAAACGGGACCCAATTGCTTTCACAGCTCGCAGACACTGCAATAGTACGGATGTTGGATGCATTATTCAATTATTGATGGTGACAAATAATGATGTGTCGACTTTGAAATTAAGCAATGTCCAGGAAGCACGCAGCCTTATGTGGTCCCACTGATGACTTCGCCAAACCAAAATTTTGAGGACTTAGATCTCAATAAGAGAAATTTTTGTCGTAAGGTCTCATGAAAAGTCTTTAAATTAATCTTAAATCCCATGGGACCTCAGTGTAAAAGATTTAAATGTGAAATTACCTCTTGTACTCATTGGTTAAAAATGTTAAGATTTGTTTTTGACAGTTAAACTAGTTATATTAACATTGTTGATTACTAAACTAGTGATATTAATTAACCAGGAACAATTGACAACTAATGTCATCGGTTCCTTTTCTTCCTTAACAAGGTAAAAGGTTAAATTGGTAATTATATATTTAGATTTAATCAGATCATGGGACTTCAAATTTATTTAGTGTTTTCATAAGATTTTACCGTGATAATTTCTTTTATCTGGGAGCTAAGTGTAATTCCCTCACGCAGTTTTTGTGTGGTTGAGCCTTATTCTTTCTTTATGGTGGAGATAGATCTCTTCCTCCAAAGTTTTCATCCTCAAATATTCATTATGGAATTTTTCGATAAATATATAACTCAACAATAAATTTAAAAATTTTTAAAACTTAACCATACATAAAGTATTAAGTTATAGAACAATCATTCATTACGTTTGCCATAAAGCATGGCCTTCTTAAGATTTTTTTTTTTTTTTAAAAAAAAAGCATCTGCATAATCTGGCAAAAGAATCAACGAGCTTACCCGGTCATCGATTGAAAGAGGAAATTTTCCTCTAGCAGCACTTGCCCATGAACCAGCTTCTAGAATCAAGATGTAAGTTTCCCGCGGAAAAAGATAATAGCAGAATATAATAGCGAATCTCGGATTAATAGTATGTATAGAAAGCAAGGTTCACCAACTTACCGGTCAAGACAGTGGATCAAGGGTTAGTGGGTCAGATCGGAATCAAATTGGGGGTCAAACTGGTGAAGAATAAAAAAATTTAAAAATATATCTTAATATTCCAAAAATTCCTAAATTGGAAATTTTAAAAACTAAGTAGTAAATTGACTAAATTCACACCTTCCAAAATTGAAATTTCCAAAAACTAAGTAATAAATTTCATTCTTAACAATGAAACAATTACCAAACTAATCATGTACCTGTAAGCTTATAGCTTATCTATTATCCAACATTATTTACAAAATACCAAGTTTATTAACAATTTCAAAATATTCATCCTAACAAAATATCAAAATACATATATATGATAAAAAAATACTTCCCCTATAACCATTTAATCTATAAACTAATAATCATCAATACCAAAATTAGCATTAATATCGTTTAAATCTAATGGTATTGAGACATTAGGAGGTGGAGCTGCAGGAGAAAAGCCAAAGATACTAGGAGCAATATCATCATCACCATCATCATTCAGAGATGAAGGCTCAGCAATATGCATATTTGCATCACCTAGATAGATAAATAAGTAAAGTAAATTAAAAGGTAAAAACATAGTTATATTCATAAAGTAAGAATATACTCTTAAATAGTGGAAAACATAATTATAAACCTCCATAATCCCTTGCAATTTGGTCAAGTTCAACATTTGTCTCTTGTGGATTATCAAATTCAGGAGTTTGATCTTCTTCAACCACCCAACATTCCAATTCATCAATTGATTCATAATCAATCGGATCATAGCTTTCATTTTTCTTCTTCTTCAATGTGTTCCTTTAATATCAAAATAAAAGAATATAAGCATAAGTTAATGAACTATATATTTAATAAAACTATAAAATCATTCATCAGTTAATTATGTATTACCTATATGTAAGGTCCAAAATTTGGGTTTAGGAGTCGCCATCAAAAATTTAAATGAAGGAAAATTTTGGGAACCTTTTTTCAAAAAACATGGTCTACGAAAATAGGATTGGGTTCGGGACTTGATTGTGTATGAAGAAGGTGTTAGGCACCCTATAACACCCGCTCGTGAAAACGGTTACCCTAAGTTTATTATTTAAAATAATATGGCCTAAAAAATATTTTAATTACCCAACGAAATAAAAAAATCTTACAAAAGGAAGATATAATGAAAGAACAAAAAATAAAATAAGAAAGAAAAATAAAAGAGAAAGAGAAAGATAAAAAAAAGGACAAAATCAAATAAAAATGAAAAAAGAAAACAAGCAAAAAAAAATTATAAGGAGAACAAACAAATAAGAAAAACGAAAGAGAAAAAAAAGAAAAAATAATAGAAAAAGACAAAAAAAAACATTAAGGAAAATATAATAAAACGAAAATTGAAATAAACAAATGAAAGGGAAAAGAGAAAAAAGAAAAGAAAAAAAATATAATAAAAAACAAAAAAAAACGTTAACTAATAAAGGGAAATAAAATAAAAATGTAAATTGAAATAAAAAAAACTTTATAAGGTTTGACTTGACCTAGGATGAAAACCTAGAGCCTATGTACCCTTTAGAGGGATCAAAGCCCATGTAGTTCGGGGTAAAAATGCGTGTCACTTGGTTTGTTTTATTTAATTCAACAAAAAAAATAGTATTTTGTTTGTTTGGTTGGTATATTTTATTTTAGAAGAAATCTCTTATTGTTTATTTCTTGGAGGGAGTAAGAATTTGTCAAAAAATTTAGATCATATTTCCTGAGGAGATTCCCATAACCTCACACGGAAATACAATCGGTTTTTCCTGAGGAGGTTCTCAAAACCTCACACGGCGTAAAACGATTTCAAAAAAAAGTTTTCCTTTGCTTTTTCAAACAAGATGTTCCATTATTTTCATTTGAAGGAAACAATGAAAATAAAATCAAGCTTCATACATGTTAAGCACACATATGTATTGATCAAAAAGAGAATGAAAGAATAAAGAAGATGAAGGATTGGTGTACCTCTTGCCTCTTTCTATTTTCTCCTCCAAAATCCCAAAAACCAACCTTTTTTTTTTTGCTTCAACCCCTACTTCTCTTTTTATAGAAAACAAGTACGGTTTGCTCATTCATGCACCATCTTTTTTAATTTTCGTTTTTTTTATTTTTAAATATTTCTTTTGTTAATAAAACTACTTAATTTGAAGCTAATCAACATAAATGAAGGATTTTTCTTAATAGTTTTCGTTTTTTTATTTTCCAAAAATTTTCTATTCATAAAATTACCTGATTTGGAATTGATTAACATAAAGGAAGGAATTTTTATAATTTTCATTTATTATTATTATTTTATTTTCCTTGAAGAGAAAGAATCAAACTTTCCTAATCTAAACCCAATAATTGTTAATACATTTCTTTTACTTTTTTACTTTTATTTTTTTTCCTTTACTGATATTTTCTAATTTGGGAGTCAACCATCATAAATAAGATTTTCTTTAAAATTAAGGTAAGAAAAAATTTCCCAAATTTCAATGGAAGACTAATCATCATAAATGACACCTTTCAAAGAAAATCTTTCCCAAATTATAAGAAATTATCATGAAGAATTTTTCTCAATTATTTTTGTGGAGCCTGGACAAAATAGGGTGTTTACAGTTGCCCCTCTTTACTTGCTTCGTAGTTTAGAGAAGTAATTTTCTCGTCTATGAAGCAAGTAAGATAAAAAACATGTATTTTGTCTGACCAAAAGAAAAGGAAGAAGGAAGGACCTCTAGGGACCAAAGAAGGTATGGACAAAATACAGTGTCCATGCCCCTCTTTACTTGGTTCATAGAAGAGAATAAGATCATAGTTGAGCTTGTCAAGACATGGCTTTTAAAGAATCATGCCAGCCGTTACTGGGCTTTAAAAGAATCATGCCGGACGCTACCGGGCTTCAAAAGAATTGTGCCAATTGTTATTGGACTTTAAAAGAATGGTGCCAGTAGTTACTGGGCTTGAAAAAGAATAGTGCCAGCCGGTACTTGGCTTTGAGGGTGCCTGCCACTACAGGGCTTTGAAATGAAGTGCCTGCCGCTACAGGGCTTTAAAAGGGTGCCAACCGTTACTTGGCTTTAAAGGGTGACAGCCGTTACTGGGCCTTTAAGGGGTGCCAGCCAATACTGGGCTTTTAGGGTGCCTGCCATTACAGGGCTTTGAAGAGGGTGCTAGCCGGTACTGGGCTTTGAGGGTGCCTGCCGCTACAGGGCATTGAAATGGGGTGCCTGCCGATATAGGGCTTTAAAAGGATGCCAGTCGTTACTGGGCTTTAAGGGGTGCCAGCCGATAATGGGCTTTAAGGGTGCCTGCCGCTACAGGGCTTTGATAGGGTGCCAGCAGATATTAGGCTTTGAGGGTGCCTGCAGTTACAGGGCTTTGAAATGGGGTGCCAGTTAATACTGGGTTTTGAGGGTGCCTGCCGTTACAGGGCTTTGAAAAGGGTGCCGGCCGGTACTAGGCTTTGAGGATGCTTGCTGCTACAGGGTTTTGAAAGGTGCCAGCCATTACTGGGCTTTAAAAGAATCGTGCCAGCCATTACTGGGCTTTGAAATAATTGTGCCAGCTGCTACCGGGCTTCAAAAGAATGGTGCAAATTGTTATTGGACTTTAAAAGAATGGTGCCAGCAGTTACTGGGCTTGAAAAAGAATAGTGCCAACCACTACTGGGCTTTATGAGTGCCTGCTGCTACAGGACTTTGAAATGGGGTGCCTGCCGGTACAGGGCTTTAAAAGGATGCCACAACATTGCATATGTGATGCCCCTATGATGTGATGCATGATGCAGTAAATCACTATGATAATGACAACGATGCCAATGTCAGCAATGCATGATGTCGATAATGACGATGATACTGAATGATGATGATGATGACGACCTAATGATGATAATGATGCTGATATGATAAAGACGTCATAAATGACAATGATGACAGGCATGGGGTGACAATAAGCATGAAAGTCCCCAGATAATATGATGTAACATTTAGCAAATTTATAGCATTAAAATGACAATAATGATGGTTGTGATAATGAAGTCCTAATGAGGATGATGACCATAATAATGGTAATGGCAATATGACATTGAGCCTTCAATGCCCCCAAATAGTAAATATGACAATGATAATGGAAATGGTGATGAAATCTTAGTAAAGATGATGATGATTATTCAAATGAGTATGATGATGGTGTCGATGATGATGATGATGATGATGACAACCAAAAGGATGATGATGCCAATTATAGTGATAGAGTATCTTCGCAGGTGATTTTAGTCCTCTCCAACCAGTTGCCTAACCAGGATCCCCTGCTTCAGTGATCACATAAGATGTCTGGAGGTGCACTCATGCCTCAAGCCCTTAATTCATATTAACTTTTATGGCATTCCTATCACTTGATAAAACTCTAATGATGACCCTTGCTAATAATCCTAAAATTTCATAGATTAGTTAGGAGTAGAGTGCAACAATGTCTATTACCATGAGCATTTATCCAAACAAAAGTTGTCCTTTTATTGAAAATGCTGCTCTTATACAAAACATGAATCATAGGTTTTTATGCAATTTAGAAAGCAGGAAAAATAGAATAAGGATGAGGGTTCATTTGAAAGAAATGACCCTTGTAGAACATGACATGAATTCAAGCCAACGTTTGACGCTTTGGTGAGAAGAGATGCTAATGGGAGGTCCTTTGAGCAATGGAATACACTATTGTAGTAGCTGAAACGGCGGATTCTCCAGCTACATTACAATACCTCGCTCCTTATACAGGAGCAGCTCTGGCTGAATATTTTATGTATCATGAACGACACACTTTAATCATTTATGACGATCCCTCCAAACAAGCACAGGCTTATCGACAAATGTCTCTTCTATTACGAAAACCACCGGGTCGCGAAGCTTATCCGGGAGATGTTTTTTTGGTTTCATGGAGTACTTTTTGTTGTCTTGCTTCATTGCCAGAGATTTACACTTTCATCGAGTGAGAATAGAGCTTATCCAAGCAAAACACAATATGGATGAGGCTAGGCCCATTGATCCGATGGTCTAATTTTGCTCTTTCGAGTTTTCAGTCTTATGCCTCTTTTGTTTTCGCTCTAACTTTTGCCTAAACCGCCCTTCCAGGTTTTTGACTTAGCGAGCTCTTCTTTCTTTCTTTCTTTTTTCCTTTTGCTCTAATTTTTGCCTAAATCGCCCTTTCGGGTTTTCAACTTATCGAGCTTCCTTTTCTTTTTCTTCCACTCTAACTTTTGCCAGAGCCGCCCTTCCAAGTTTTCGACTTAGCGAGCTCGTTTGTTTTCCTTTTGCTCTAATTTTTGCCTAAATCGCCCTTCCGGGTTTTCAATCTAGCAAGCTTTCTCTTCTTCTTCTTCTTCCTTTTTTTTACTGCTCTAACTTTTGCCTAAGCCGCCCTTCCAGGTTTTCGACTTAGCAAGCTTCCTGCCCTCATTTTTTTTGCTGCTCTAACTTTTGCTTAAGCTGCCCTTGCGGGTTTTCGACTTAGTGAGCTTCTTCCTTGTTTTTGTTGCTTTACCTTTTGCTTAAATTGCCCTTGCGGGTTTTCGACTTAGCGAGCCTTTTTTTTTTTTACTTCATCTTTTACACATAATACTTCTTTACAGCATCTGCATTGATAGGCCTTGGTAGTTCTTGGCCCTCCATATCTTCCAAGATCAACACACCTCCGGGGAAAGCGTTCTTAACAACATATGGGCCTTTATAGTTTGGAGCCCATTTACCCCAACCATCTTCATGGTTTGACAAGATTTTCTTGATTACCAGGTCTCCTACTTTGAACTGCCTAGGTCGTAGCCTTTTATTAAAGGCTCTTACCATTCTTGATTGATACAGTTGCCCATGACACATTGCAATGAGCCTTTTTTCCTTGATCATATTCAATTGTTCAAATTGAGAGCGTATCCATTCACTTTCTTCTAGGTATGACTCCACCATTATTCTCATGGATGCTATTTCCACCTCAATTGGCGTGACAACTTCTATGTCATACACTAATGAGTAAGGGGTTGCTCCAGTTGAAGTACGGGCGGTGGTACGATATCCATGCAATGCATATGGAAGCATTTCATGCCAGTCCTTATAGGTCACAGTCATCTTTCCAATAATCTTCTTGATATTTTTATTGGCTGCCTCAACTGCACCATTCATTTGAGGTCTGTATGGTGCTGAATTATGGTGTTTGATCTTGAATTGATCACATAAATCCTTGACTGCACTCCCATTGAGGTTAGGTCCATTATCGGTGATGATTCTCTCTGACAATCCATATCTGCAGATGATATTGACCTTTAGGAATTTGACGAAAGTCTTTTGAGTGATACTGGCAAAGGAATTAGCCTCCACCCACTTAGTGAAATAGTCGATGGCAACAAGAATAAACCGATGACCATTTGAGGCCTTAAGGTTGATTGGCCAAATGATATCAATCCCCCACATAGAGAACGGCCACGAGGATACGAGGTTATGCATCGGAGTTGGAGGAGCACTACTTTTGTTAGAGTAGATCTGGCACTTATGGCATCTCCTAACATAGTGGATGCAGTCTTTCTCCATCGTTGCCCAGTAGTAGCCGCATCTCTGAACTTGTTTGATCATCGTGTTACTATTTGCATGAGTACCACAAATTCCCTCATGGATTTAGACATGATCTCATGTGCTTCTCTCTGATCTACACAACGTAGTAACGTTCCATCAAAGCTCCTTTTATACAAGATGTTATTACTAATAAAGAAACCCAAAGCCATCATTCGGATGATTTTCTTTTGATTTTGTGTGGCATTTGATGGGTAGGCACCATTTTTCATGTATGTTTTGATGTCGTGGTACCAAGGTTGCTTGTCACCTTCTTCATTTATGTTGAAGCAAACTGTCGGTGCCTTTCTAGCTTCAATTTGAATGGGTTGGATGTGGACCCCACAATTAAGTTGAATCATAGCCGCTAGGGTAGCTAACGCATTTGCGAAGCGATTTTTATCTCTGGGCAAGTGATGGAAACTAATTGCTTCAAACTGCTCAAGTAGCTTCGTTAGGTACTCTTGATAAGGACCAGCTAGTCTTTAGTTCTCCATTCTCCAGTAACTTGATAGATTATAAGGGCTGAATCACCGAAAACTTTCAAACTTTTTATGTCCATATCAATAGCAGCCTGGAGGCCATTAATGCAAGCTTCATATTTCGCCATGTTATTAGTGCAGTCAAATTCTAATATTACGGCAATTGGGAACTGTTTCCCATCTGGTGATATGACTACTGCTCCAACCCCACTCCCGTGCATATTGGCAGCACCATCAAAGTACATTTCCCATCCACTTGCCTTGTCTTCCCCATTTTCGACATCCCCTGCAGCACATATATCTTCATCCGGGAATTTAAAATCCAAGGGATGGCTGATTTGACCAAGTTTTACTACAGTAATTCATGTCTGATTGCATGATTTTGGAGGAATTAACTGGTTTAAAATGCATGTTTTCATGTGAATTGTAGTAATATGTTTTCATGGACTTTAATTCTCATTAAGCATTCTTTGTAAGGAAAAAAATATCTAATGGTGTGCTATTTTAATTAATTCTCATTGATGAGTTGGGATTAGATTTTACAAGAGCCTAAAATGATTTTCAGGTCAAGGAATCAAGAGGGAGTTGCAGTGAAATGCCAACTAATTGGAACTATGCGTTTTGGCTTCCATGTCGCGACTTACTTGTGTACATGTCGCGACTCAATTGACCAATAGGTTGCGACTAACATTAGTTTATGTCGCGACTTAAGTGCTTCTGAGACAGAATCAGGTTATATACCTCGGATTGCGATTTTAAGGGGGAGAATCGGATGTTAGCCGCCACAACTCGTGAAAACATTCCTATTTTCGTCTTCTAGGGTTCTTCAAGGGTTCTTGAAGTTCTCCCATCCCTAATCATTGATTGGGAACGATTCTCCACATCATTCCATCATATTTATGCTTCATCTATCATCCTACTCCATTTTCCATGGCTGTTGCTGAGATTCCAAGACTTATATCAGCTTTTCCAAAGACTATGAGAGGCTAGAACGCATTGCCTTTAGGAGTTTGATGAGAGTCTGAGCTTGGGATTTCAATTGGGAAGTTTTACTTCATCCTTTCCATTGTGTTCATATCATTACAGTTATTCTTAGTTAGAATTTCTGAATTTCTACTGTGGATTGGATTATGAGATTTGTTATTGGTATCTGTTTTGTAAAGAGAATCTTTTGTTTAGTCTTGTGAATTTGGTTGGGTTCAACCAAAGTTCGGTTTGATTAAATGAGATATCCTGTTAGCACAATAGGTTATTGTGTTCAGTTTGTTTATACTATTGTAACAATCTCAACCAAGAGCTAATTTTTGAAGTTGATTGAAGTTGTTGTGAGCTTTTGGGTCAAGAGTCTCATTAGCAACTACTCTCATCTAAGTTTGGGAGGTTTCCTAAGCTAATTAAGATTTGGTTTTCAAAGTAAGTTTCCCCACA
>QFDD01013240.1:0-11057 GCA_006871305.1 Vachellia collinsii
CCATTTCCGGACTTTTCCTCTGTCGCGGCGACGTCACCCCAGCCGTCTGCTCATCTTGCATCGCCGCTGCATCCAAGGAGATAATCCGCCGTTGCCCAAACCAAACAGAGTCCATAATCTGGTACGATGTGTGTATGCTTCGCTACTCGAACGGGGACTTGAACCCCATGGTCCCTGCCATGACTTTGCGAAACGTCAACACCATAGCTAGCTCCGAACGGGATCGGTTCGATGCCGTGCTGTCGAGCATGTTGAATGATGTCACAGATAGAGCTAATACCCAGACAAGGAAGAAGTTCGCCACGGCGGAAGTGAACTTCACGTCGTCGGAAACCGTGTACGGCCTGGCACAGTGCACTCCTGACTCGTCCGATTCTATTTGTAATTCTTGTTTCAGAAGTGCCATCGGATTTCTTCCAGATTGCTGTAGAGGGAGCAAGGGGGCAACGATTCTGGTTCCATCATGTAACATAAGATATGAATTTTATCCATTTTACAATGTAACCCACGTATCCTCACAACCATTGGTTCCTCCTACTTCAGGTAATGATGATAAATTAGCTTCTTCATAATCATGTCGAGACTGGGCGTCACAGTAACCATGTTGTGGGCAGGAAGTAGAAATTTCTCAATGATTGTTGCTATTGTTGTCCCGCTTGTTGTTGTTTTGGCACTTTTCGTTTTGGGTTGTTGTTTCCTCCGTAAGAGAGCAAGCAAGAAGTACAACACATTCACAGAGCATGGAAGTAATATCTCCTTCCCAATATCACAGTGATTGTTGGATATGGTTTTAGTAATCTGATGGCTGACAGATTCATTTGTTCTTATTGAAGATGGTATTGGTCTTTCAGAGATAGAGTCTTTGCAATTTGAATTGGCGGCAATAAAAGCTGCAACGAAAACGTTCTCAGATGAGAACAAGATTGGCCAAGGTGGATATGGGGCAGTTTATAAGGTACATAGCTTATTAATTGCAAATTGCTGTCATATTTGTCTGCTTAACATGGAAAAATTGGTCTAATATTGATAATGTTTTCAGGGCATCCTTCCAAATGGACAGGAGATTGCAGTGAAGAGGTTGTCAGTGACCTCCTTGCAGGGTTCTTTGGAGTTTTCAAGTGAAGCTGCTCTTGTGGCCAAGCTTCAACACAGGAATTTAGTGAGGCTGTTGGGATTTTGCTTGGAGGGGCAAGAGAAGATACTTGTCTATGAATATGTCCCAAACAAAAGCCTTGACAAGTTTCTATTTGGTCAGAACCTTTTAACAACTCTTCCAATGATTGTGATCTCTATGAATCTAGGCCTTTATGTCAATAATTCATTGTTATAGTTATACTAGACCTTATTGCTATCCTGATTATTCACAATCTTGGCATTACTTACCTGAAAATTTCTCTTTTCACAAACTTTTAGATCCAACAAGGAAGATAATACTGAATTGGTCCAAACGCTACAAGATTATAGCAGGAGTTGCTCGAGGGATGCTATACCTCCATGAAGATTCTCAATTAAGAATAATTCATCGTGATCTCAAAGCTAGTAATATTCTACTAGATGCTAGTTTGAATCCAAAAATTTCAGACTTTGGAATGGCAAAAATCTTTCAAGATGATCAAACTCAAGTAAACACAGGAAGAATAGTTGGGACTTAGTAAGTTTTACATATTTCTATTATCTCTTGTTGGAGTATTTCATTACTATTCCAAGGTCAATGGATTTATATTGTTTCTCTGTAGTGGTTACATGTCTCCGGAGTATGCAATGCATGGACAATTTTCTGTCAAATCAGATGTGTTTAGCTTTGGTATCTTACTTTTAGAGATTATTACTGGCAAGAAGAACACTGATCTGTACCGATCACCTCAAGCTGATGATCTCTTAAGCTATGTAAGTAAGAACTCGCAAAGTATAACATCTTTCTTTCAATCTTTCACTATCAATATCAGCTGCAAATGCTTGTGAAATGAATAGATTTTGCTGAGTAACAATTGAAAGATTCCAATGACTCGTTGTGTCACCACAGGCCTGGAGTTACTGGACACAGAAAACACCACTGGAGCTGTTGGATCCAACAGTGAGAGGCTCTTATTCAAGAAATGAAGTCATAAGATGCATCCATATTGCTTTGTTATGTGTTCAGGAGAATCCTTCTGATAGACCTTCAATGGCAACTATAGCACTTATGCTCAACAGTTACTCTGTTACTTTGTCGCTACCTCAAAAGCCTGCAACCTTTATGCGCAGAAGAACACCAAACAGGCAAAGCAATAATGGTGTTGATTCTGACCAATCTACGTGTTCGATTCTATTGTCAACAAATGAAGAATACATTACTGAAGTTTACCCTCGATAAAGGATTTTATGTGAATCTGGTTGAGTTCATGAAAATCCTTACAGTCTTCAACAGGCTTGTTGCAGCTTCAGAAGATCACTTCAAGTTATCATTCTGATGGAGATGATTGCAGAAGCTAACCAAGTGCTTTTCACAATATGATGGGGACTTGAATCTCCCTCAGTACCTCTTCTTGCTGGGATAGTCTCCTTTAGTTGGATTTGAAGCTCAGAATTAGAACCCTTTTATTCATGTATGATATTAGAAATTCAGAATATATAAGACAGGTTCTTTTCTTAGAGCCAGCTTTTAGAATATAGAAGTTTGCTACGTAGCTCTAGTTAGGCTAAACACTGAGAAAGTTGTTGAGAAAATTTGAGTTAAACATATGGGTGATTTTGTTGAACAAACTAAACCATCCAATATAAAAGCAAGATCTACAACAAGCTCCACGAGCTCTAGAATTTCATAACATGTCTTATAATATAGCTCGAATAGAAGAATTTACAATAAGCGTAAAACTATAGAATTTCGGAACATCTCTTGAAAGATGACTTGAATTGAAGTGTTAGCAATTGGACAGACAGCTTCTACTAAAACACACTAACAGGAGTTATCTTTTCTTCAATTGTAACATAAAAATATAAAACGTGTAACCACATGAGCAGGTTTTAACAAAATATTAGCCACATGGAAACATGATAGAATGGCGTTTGAGCTTTGTTTTTTTTTTTTTTTTTCCCTTTTGTGGCAGAGATAATTCGAGAAATGTGCGAGAAAGCTGACTATAAATTGGTTCTTGGAAATTATAAAAAAAAAATGAGATGCGTAATTTACAATTCATTAATGTTTTTTTTACCAGAACCATTCATTAATGTTAAAAGTTGTTATAAAGTGTATGTTTATATTCTTCTATGTTTGCACAATGATAATAATGTCTCAAAGTGGCGTGGGAAAAAGTTGAAAGAATGTAAAAAGCACATGATTTCACTTTTAAATCCACGAAATTGACTTAAAATAAAAATATTTTTATATTATTTGCCAATGGTGGTGGTCCCCGCCGGAGTTGGTTAAAGTTAGTTGGAGGTGTATTTTAATATCTTACAACGATTCAAGTCCTCTAAAACTTAAATTCTCTTTCAAAATCGAAACCAAAGAGGGTAGATGAAAATTACAGACAAACAAATTAACAAATAAGCGTGGAATGCCCAAAAGTTAAAACGTTTATTATTTCTGTTGTTCAGCAGCTGGCCAAGCAATTGATTCACCACAACACTTAGATCATCCCAACACATAATTAATTAATTAATTAATTAATCAATCACCACACTTTATATTGCGCTAATAAACTTCCTTCCTCAAATACCACAACCTGTAACCCCAATATTATACTCTTGGATAGCAGTGAAGCATTATTTGACCAGACTACATGTTAAAGATTCAGAAAAAAAAATGTCTATCCTTTGATTACAAGTAATGGTTAGTTGTATATGTGTGTGCATATATTTAATTCACATACATACATACATACATAACTACTCCGAATTCAATAGATTGCTTAACGCTTAATGGATATGTGTTTGGTGTATGTATGACAGGATGAAAAAGGAATGATGGAGTCTGTGTTCAACGAGTTTTAATATATTAGGAATAAACTCAAAACAAAAACAAATAATTGATTCCTCCAACTTTCATTGACTTTGAGATACAGAAATTCTGTCCCATTTGAAGCATTCAATTTAATTATTTTTTACTCAAACACTTCTCCCTCCATATCCTTTCCTTCCTAAAATATTCAAATTAAATGTGATGAACCTTAATTTTATGGCATTGATGATTAAAAATAATCTTAAAGACTATGATGATACATAATTTTCTTTTATATTCAAGTTAATATATAGAGTAGCTGTCGCAGTAGTTATCCCTTCATTTATTTGGGGGAAAAAATATAATCAAATAACACACAATGCAATATCATCACCATCGTCACATTTGGTTCTGCAACAACACATCAGATTCAGAACTCGACACAAAACAAAAATGGCAACTTCCAAATTCTACGCACAGCACGCTTCCCTCTTGGTGTTCATAACCATCTTCTTCTTCTTCTTCTTCTTCTTCACAAGCAAAGCTTCTTCTAGTTACACAGCTCATTACTGCTCAAACGCCACCATCTTTCCCACCAACAACACATTCCGACGAAACCTCAACGTCCTCCTCTACTCCCTCACGTCCAACGCCTCCCAGTTCGGCGGCTACTACATGACTATCATGGGCTTCGGAACCACCGACGCCGTCAACGGCCTCTTCCTCTGCCGCGGCGACATCATCTCCCCCACCGCCTGCAAAGATTGCGTCGCCGCCGCTGCCAAAGACATAGCTAACCGCTGCCCTAACCGAACCGAGGCCATAATCTGGTACGACCAGTGCATGCTGCGTTACACCGGCAAGTATTTCCGGTACGACAGCTTCAGTCCCGGGGTAAACCTCGACGATGGGAAGATCTTCTCCGCCGGCAGGGAGTTGCAACAGTTCAACGCTTCGTTATACAACTTACTGAATGATTTGACAACGAAAGCTGCCGAATCGCCGATGGCGAAGAAGTTTGCAGTCGGCCAAGCGATATTATCAAGCTCACCGGCGGCGACGACTGTTTATGCTTTAGAGCAGTGCACGGAAGACTTGACGAGTTATCAGTGTGAGACATGTCTGCGAAACGCCATTGGACATTTTGCTAATTGTTGTGAGGGAAAACGAGGGGCGAGGGTTCTTCTTGCTTCGTGCAACATCAGATACGAACTGTACCCTTTTTACAATGTCACTTCTGTATCACCTGAATCTTCAGTGAGATTGTTTCCTTCTTCAGGTAATTAAATGTCTGTTCATAAATGTGATCGATGGAAATCAACCAAGAGTTTACTATCAATCGATTAATGCTTGTATGGTTAATTAATCTTGCTGATGCTTTAGATGGACACTAATGTTTTCCAGAACTTATTTATGCAGGAAAGGAGAAAACTGAAACGCGAATAATTGTTCTAATTGCTGTTTCAGTTTCAGTTGCTGTTATGATCTTGTGTCTTGGAGGGTTTTTCCTGTTGAAAAGATGGAAGCAGCATAAGACTGAATTACTTAATGAAAGTCGTAAGTGATCGATTACTGCTACAAACGAAAGTTCATTAATTTAAACCATTCTCCTATGGTTAAAAGATCGGTCACTTTAACTCTGATATGTAATTATATTTATATATGTAATGCATATAGATGCAGAAGAAATTGTACCTATAGAGTCGTTGCAATTCTCTTTTGCAACAATTGAAGCTGCGACAAACAATTTTTCACAGCTTAACAAAATAGGCAAAGGTGGATTTGGGGAAGTCTACAAGGTGATCCAATGAATTTAACAATAATAAAAGGAAATGTATATCTTTTATTTTCTATCTATATGATTTTTCTTGGTTTTTTTTGTTTGGTGGGGTTGGGGGGGGACATATTTATGTGTTAAGTTCTAATTATTGACATTTATATTATTTTCAGGGTGTTCTTCCTGATAAACGAGAAATAGCTGTTAAGAAACTTTCAAGTAAATCTAAGCAGGGTGTGGTAGAATTTAAGAATGAGATTTCACTTATTGCCAAGCTTCAACATAGAAATCTAGTTGCCTTATTTGGATTTTGCTTGCAAGAACAGGAGAAAATGCTTATTTATGAATATGTGGCTAACAAGAGCCTTGATTACTTTTTATTCGGTAAGTCGTAGACTTTTTTGTATCCTTCATTTGAAGCTTAGCGCATTTATATTGGGAAAAGTAGTTCTATTTTTTTTAATTTTATTTTAGCTTATGATTAGTATAGCACTCATACATTTTCTAACCTATCATGATGACTCTCTTGGTAAATTTTTAGATTCTAATTCAACACGAAGGATATTGAATTGGTCTGAACGTTATAAGATTATAGGAGGTATTGCAAGAGGAATTCTATATCTACATGAGCATTCACGACTCAAAGTCATACATCGTGATCTCAAGCCAAGTAATGTGTTATTAGATGATAACATGAATCCAAAAATATCAGACTTTGGCTTAGCAAGAATAGTTGCTATAGATCAAAATCAAGGAAGTACTAATAGAATCGTTGGAACATAGTAAGTGTACTTAACCTTTATCCCTCTTTCATGTATATGCTATAGAAAAGGAGCTTTTAAACCTACTCAAAATTTCAATAGCTTTTGCTCCATGAAATATAGTTCTTTTCTTCTATACATGTATATTGATTCTATATTTTTTTTTCTTTATGTAGTGGTTATATGTCTCCTGAATATGCAATGCATGGACAATTTTCAGAAAAATCAGATGTATATAGTTTCGGAGTTATAATTCTAGAAATCATTAGTGCTAAAAGAAATGCCCGATCCCCCAAGTCAAAGATTTTTGAAGATCTTTTAAGTCAGGTGAGTGTCAATCTCTAATTTAGCTACTAATTAACCACTAAATTTTGATAATTTTTGACAGATAAATCGTCCATTTATAGAGTACTCTCTCCAGTCTCATATATAAATAGTACCTTCTAGGAAGTGTTCTTATATCTCTCTGGTCTCTTCCGCGCGCACACAATAGCCCCAGTTGATGAAAACAATAGGTGCAAGTGCAACTAGGCATTTGTTGTATATCTCTCTTGAAAAGCCATAGCAAACTTAAAATATAAAAGGAGCCAAAAAAGAACAATGAAAGAAATGTAAATCTTGTCTTATTTGAGACTTTTGTTGCAGGCATGGAGACAATGGAGGAATCACACCACACTGGAAATTCTGGATTCAAACCTAAAAGAATCATACGCTAGCAATGAAGTCACAAAATGCATTCAGATTGGGTTATTGTGTGTGCAAGAAGACCCAGATGATAGACCAACAATGGCGACAGTTATTTCATACCTTAACACACAATTAATTGATTTGCCATTTCCAAGAGAACCTGCACTCTTCAGATACAGTGTTGGGAAATCAACCAACATGGAAGATGGAGATTGCAATATTTCAGGCCAATCCTCCAATAATTCTACACCTTCTTCCATCAATGACATGTCCAAGAGTACTTTTCTCCCTCGATAGTTAGTTCATGTGTGACTTTGAAACTTTCTATATACCAAATAATCAAGGCAAATCAATCATATATTTAACTTATACATCTAAGTGCATTATTTTGTTTGTTGTCATTCAGATATATATTCTATAATGGTTACAGATATATATATATATATATATATGAACATGACTTGAGCAGTACGTAATTAATTAGTTTATTTTATGGAACCATTTAGGTGCACTTATATATTATCATAATGATACTTGAAGGGCAAAATGGGAGTCTGCCTTCCTTGCACTCAACGGCTGAGTTTTTATATTTGAGTTCGTTGTTTCTGAACGATTATATCTCAACTTGTGCTAAATGATTGACTTTTTTGGGATACAGCACAGGGATAAAGCTTTTAAATGGGATTATTTTAATGCTTGATGCTGTGTTCATGGAATACTGTTAAAAATTTTATTATTGAAGTTGAATTCGTGATCACATGGAAATAATGAAAATAGAAGGAAATTAGATTTTGTAATGATGGAATAATAGAGGCAGGCTAAGTTGGATATATAGATATATCCTATATAGGTGAATGTCGTTGGTGGAGTCTGGAGAGATTGTATTCCAAAACTGACAGTAGACGAAAATAATGGAAATGGTAATCCTCAGATATTAGATCCTGAAAGAAAATCATCATAAATGAGGTAGGGAAGGAATATTATCCACTCCTTGTGCAAATATTTGGCGAAAGAGGCTCATCAAAGTCACAAAGGAAATGGTGATTTTGCAAGAACCTCATCCTGGATGTAGAGTCTGATTACAGGAGGAAATGCTGACAACTTAAATTGTTGTATAAGATGTAATTTCAAGCTATAGCTTGCCCTTCTATGTGTTAAAAAAAAAGGATCATAAAGGAATATCTGTCATATAGATTACTATTATATTAGGATTTTGCATTATAAATTATGAATCACATTTAAATTTGGGAACAGATTTTCCCAAAACCACCTTTCTCCTTTTCTTCTCAAAAACAGATCTTTACTTTTATATCAAACAATGGATTATCCATATTTAGTATTTAAAAAAAATATCATTATAATAATTTAAAAGTTAAAATTTTACTATCTTGTATACACTGCACTTATGATTCATTTAGATCATATTTTGATAGATTAAATTTATTTATTTATATTTATAATAATAGTTTTTTAAAATATAAAATCGGGACTAATCATTTTTCTTTTATTCAAGAGTAGAGATATAATTTTAAAAAGAAAATGAAAAAGATAATGATGAGAGAAATCAAACCCTTTAAATTTGTATTTCACACTTTAATGGGTCCCATTGACCCTAGACTGTGGGTCCAAAATGCATAAGAGTTGGTTAAAGAATTCCATTCTATTTATTTTCAATATTTGTCATTTTTAAAATAATTTATCTTAACTTATAAAATAATATACAATATAACATGACATGAGGGTGTTTTAGGAAGACTATTAAATCAAATTTATTAGAATTAACTGTTTTATTAATTTAAATTAGTTAAATAGTTTTTGCATTGAAGAGATAACGTAGGGTTATCTTTTTTATTTTAGACTTTCTGGTCAAACAAATACACACAGAGAAGACAAGACAACCGGGGGGACAAGGGATTAATGACGCTGACAACAGCGAGAGATTCATGTCCCACTGATTGACAAAGGGGAACATTACATAAGGGAGAAGAAGAATTTAATTTCACAAATTTCGAGAAAAAGTTGGTGGTCAATTCTCTTGTTATCAACAACTTATATAGTTCATTTGTTATTAGCTTTCAAAGTGATTATATGAAATCTAATGTAAATATATGAGAGAAATTTTATTTTGATTTACGTGAAAGTGATTCTCGAAGTGGTTAACAAATAAACCATTATGGTGCAAGATATTTGAAGGCTATAAAGTGCTCATTTGATTTAGCGGTACAAACTACTTTTTCAATATGAATTACGATCTTTATAAGTATGTGAAAAAAGTTTTGTCTTCATTTTACTTAAACATACTTTTCTAATGTTAATACAAACAGGTTTAATGTCTTTAGGCTATCACCAAGGAACTTTGGGCAAACCTATTGCATAATGTTTTCGGGTTTTGTTCATTTCATAATTATAGTGGTGTGATTCTCACCCTCAACGATGAGTCCCGCTAAATGATTGATAAACTAATGTTTGAATTACATTCAATATTTAAAAATACATCTTAAATAAGATTGTTTTCAATAGAAGGATACTTGTGCATAATAAAATTGTATGATTTTTTTTTAACCTTTTAGCATAAATGCCTCGTTTATTACATAGAAGTGGTTTTGTTGGAAATGGAAGTAGAATTGAAAGTGGAACTGGAACTGGAATTAATACTGGAAATGAGTTTTAAAACATGTTTGATATGATGGAAGAAAATAGGAAGGGTATAATAGGAAGAAAATCTCACTTCTATGGAAATGAGACTAGTTCCATAGGGTAAGCCATGGAACCCAAAATGGTAGAAGTGTCACTTCCATAGAAGTGGCTTCCAGTGCACCAAACAACCCATTTTGTGAATTCCACTTCCACTTCCATTTCTCTGACCTCAATTCCAGTGTACCAAACGGGGCATAACAATATATGATTCTACTCTTGCCCTTAATTTGAAAATAAAATTTAAACTAAATATGAATTTCTTTCTACTTTAATCCTGCAACCGGTGCAGTATATATTTACACATGTAAACACCCACTCAAGTATATATACAAACTGTGACCGTTTTAATTAGCGTTAACACGATTTTAGAAAATATGAAAGATGAATTTTTTCTCAAAATATTCCCAAACGTCAACAAAATCACTCCTATTCACGTGTCAAGTATTAGCAGAGAAATATTATTTTTAAAATATTATATATGGAAGAGACGTGAAGGTGAAGGACTGTGATCAAGCCCGCCAACGGAGACTCCATTGGGCATTCTTCAAAGGCACCCAGAGCTTCTTTGGAAACACTTCCCAAAATCACTTTCACGTAAACCGAGATAAAACTCTCTCACATACTGACCTCGGATTCTGTGAAACCAAGGTTTGAAACCTAGATTTTATTACTTCCCAAACAAGCCCCCAATCTGCTCGGCAATTTGTTGTCTTCCCACTTATGAATTGTCAAACCTTCATCTTTCACTCTCATTCATAGTCCATTTCCATGGCCACTTTTCATCCATCGCTCAGAAAACTAATGATTCCGCTGTTGTTATTCCTACTACTATTATTT
This sequence comes from Vachellia collinsii, assembly GCA_006871305.1. Classification (NCBI taxonomy): domain Eukaryota; kingdom Viridiplantae; phylum Streptophyta; class Magnoliopsida; order Fabales; family Fabaceae; genus Vachellia; species Vachellia collinsii. Next base: position 10,679 of record QFDD01013240.1, read on the forward strand.
TCCCACCATGTTCCTCTTCAAAATCTCTCATCTTCTTTCCCTTTCTGCCTTTCTTTTCACCTCCCTCTTGGCAAAGCAAGCTCCTGCAGCTCCCGTTTACAATGGCCATTACTGCAATCACAGCGCGACATACCCACCCAACTCCACATTTCAACGTAACATCAATGTACTCCTCTCTTCTCTCACCTCCAACGCCTCCCTCGACTCCTCTGGCTCCTACAACACCGTCATGGGCTTCGGCACCCCCTACGGTGTCACCGGCTACTTCCTCTGCCGCGGCGATGTCACCATGTCCGCTTGTCACGACTGCGTCACCGCCGCCGCTAATGACGTTGTTTCCCGATGCCCTAACCAGACTGAGGCCGTCATCTGGTACGAC
>QFDD01013241.1:0-10186 GCA_006871305.1 Vachellia collinsii
TTTTTTTTTTTTTTTTTTTTTGGGGGGGGGGGGGTTTCTTTAAGAATATGTAAGCCAGCGTACAGGCAAATACTCGACTATTGCCCCCTAAAAATTATGGTCCACCCCTCAAGTTTGTGGAAATTATACTTTGCCCCCAACAATCTCTTTCTTGATCCGTCCCTGCAAGTAAGGGGTTCCTTCCTACAGAAGGACTATAGGGTTTCCTTCAGGTTATTATTATGTTTGGTTTTCTTGGTGAAAGAAAACAGTAATACAGTTATGCCATGCTCGTTTGGGCCGTTATGTATTGCAACAGAAGAAAACAAAACAAACAAGGTGAAGACGCAATGTTTTATTTTATTTAACTTTGCAACTAGCCTTTGCTTATGTTGTATGGAAAAAGGCAGCTCGGCCTTACCTCCTCATCACGTTCACCCATTAGTTCCAAAGCAGCAGAGTGCCTCTTCCTCAGTGCTTCGAGCTCTGCTCTTAGACCAGGCAACGTGGCAGCTTCTACACGCAGCTTTTCACACTGCAGTGAGTGTAAGCAAGTCATGTTGACAAGTAATGGAATCAGGGTGTCAATGAATTTAAATCTTAAAGTCACCTGTTCTGTCATTTTAACCAACTCCTCAGCAAGAGAATCACGTATAGATTCCATTGATGCCTGAAATTATTAGTTAAAAATAAAATTCATCAATATCGTCATTTTGCCTTATGAAATAAATTGTATAAATCATATATAATGACAGGCAGTGGTTAGCTAATTTAGCCCATTCTTACTCTTCAGGATATTGTATATACCACATATAATGACAGCTTAAAGTACAAATTACATGTATTTCAACATCCTCCACCAGGATGTGGATATTTGCTAGGCTATGTTGTCCAAGGGGTTAAAACCCAATGCATGGTACCCATCCACAAAGTCTTCCCATTAGTTACAGACCAAAAATTTTACCTAGACAAACATTTATTGGTGGCTTATAGTCTATTTTGCATCATATCAGATATATATTAATCCATTGAAGGGGGACAGCAAATCATACCAAACGTGACATATATGATGCAAGTTCACCCTCCTTCTGACGCAATGCAGCTTCAAAAGCATTAGTTGTCATGCTCTTCATATAGTAAGGACTCAAATTATGCTCTCCGGGGTTTCTCCTCTCAGAGAAACTATCAGACGAGTCCAAGGATGCTTGCAGAAAGTAGCTTTCTTCCATGCTTCCAAGGGAGCTAGCATTAGAGACTTTCCGAGACAGGTTGCCTGCATAGTAAAGTATTTTGTGGTAAAATATGTACAAGTAATGTGAAATAAATCAGAGCATCATACCATTTTCAAGAGCATAATTTTTCTTCATGGTAGGAGTTTGATCAGATGATGGAGCAGAATTAACAAGGGCACTCCTCTCCAAATCTGCTCGAGCAGCCTTTTCTCTTTCTATCTCCTGGTGAAGATGAAGAATTTAAGTCAATACACTTGACACAAGAATCAGAAAGGTTATAAGGACGGCTGCAACACAACATAGTACTTTGCAATCCCAGAACTGAGCTTATTATTAGTTCTTTCATATAGAATTCCTCACCATATAAATGCCCAGATTTTCTGGACTAGGCTAAAAATTAGTAGCTTGCTACTATTTTGCTGTAAACAACATCCACAACCCTGGCTCATTATAACGTCAAACAGTGATCTTCTTTGAGCTCTCAACAGATCCAAAATGCAAGTAGCAACACTAATTCAATGGTTCACAAAACTTGAAGTCTAGAACACTCCTCTTCTATCCGCCTCACTTCTTCTCTTCCCCTTTCACAGTCCCCACCCTTCTATTAATCCTTGTTCAGAGTTTTTTTAATGCATTTTAAAAAACTCCCTCCATCTTAATGTTCTTTAATTTTACTGTGTCCCCATCTAATTCTACAGAGGACAGCATTTGATTTTTCTGCAAAAATAAGAAATATGATTCCCAATAATATTATTTTTATTTCAACATTTCAGATTACATTAAAAAGCACATAACACAAGAAAGGAAATTTTTGATCTAGCTCTTGAATCCTTAAATTAAGAACACGAATTCTAATAAGGTTCCATTCCTGTTTGCTTAGATCGAGTGACCTAGCGATCAGAAATCAACCATATGTTACGGATTAATTCCATTACCTAAGCAATTAGAGAGGTATAAGAAAAAAATTAATGTAAGAGTTGAGAGTTTCATGTAACACAAATTACAGCAATTACAAATCAACGAGATAAGCTTTACCTGTTGTAGAAGTTCCCGATGCACCAATGACTCCTGTAACTCTTGCTTGTGCTTCTGCCGCAGTTCCCTAATTTCTTCTTCAAGTTGTCTCACACGACCTTCTTGACTCTCAGCTTCCTCCTTTGCTGCAAGGTATTCCTGCCTGTTTTCAGTTGCTCTTTGTCTCTCCTTTTCAAGGGACCTACTTAACTGAACTTGCTCTGCCCGAAGGCATGAAATCTGTAATTCATCATCACTAATGTAAATAGTATGTATAAAAATAAACCCATTATAGACATGAATTTACTCCAGAAAAAACAGAACCTGAGCCTCAAGGACATTAATTCGAGACAAGGTTTGAGATAAGCGTTCATTCATGGATCGTTCTCTTTGCTCTGCGGCAGTAGCTTTAGCCTCTGCTTCCTGCAAAATCAATAAGATCATGATATATACACATAATATTATGGAAGAAAAGTTTCAAAAGGTAAAGTTGGAAAATATCCTACAGACCTGAACTCGAGAATTAAGGGTTCTCTCAACAGTAGCCCAAGCTTCTGCCCTCCTGGCATTCGTTTCCTGTTATCACAATGCCAGTCAAATACCAATACCCTGTAGCTGAACCTAATAACTGACTGGAATAGAACTTCTGTAAATGACTATTCCAATTAAATCAGGAAAAAAGAATGTTCACCTGTATGGCTTCGATTTGCCTTAAAAGTGGCCTCGTTGATTCTGGCACTTGAGCAACCAGTTCCTCACATCGTCTTTCACTTTCCTAGATACAACATTAAACAAATTACACAGGGTCAGACTACAGAAGGAGCAGACTTTGTTTTCGCAACTTAAATCATATCATGGGTTTAAAATGATAACCGATCAAAGGATATGGAAAGAAGGGAACACACCTGATAACGCTTTTGAAGATCCTCAATGTCCCTTCGCAGCATGTCTTCTTTAAACACTGCCTGAATATGGAAAATGAAATATTAGAGTCAAGATCACTGAAAAGTCAATTTAGTATAAAGAATGAGAGGAAATGTCACAGCAACCTGATGTTCTTTTTGACTTAATGTTTGCCTCAATTCTTCAAGTGTCTGGACCAGCATAGATTCACGTTCCTCAGCCTCTCTTAGACGACTCTCCAGCTCAATTCTTGCTTCATTGTTGACACGTGCTTCTGCTAATGCTTCAGCCTCCTTAGCAGCAGCCAAAGCATTGGAGAAATAATCTTTCTGAGCTGCAAGTTCTGCCTGGTGTTTTTCTATTGTTTCTTGCAATAAACTCTCTGTAGCCATCTTGTCCCTCTTGATACTTTCTACTTTACTCTCCTCCACCTTAAATACATATCATGAACCAAGCCAAAGCAGCAAAAATTAAATTTACTAATGAACATGTGGATTATGAAAACTTGCTAAAACCAGATAAAGGAATTTAGTGTTGTAATTGATTAGTGTTGTCAATCAAGGAATGTGATGGAAACTTGGTAGTATGGGATAACAAGTCTCACATTGAGTAGAATGGGATGCTCAATGGGGTATTTAAGTGGATTGGTTCTCCTATCTTAATAGCTAGCTTTTAGGGTAAGGTTTCCCATCCCACTTTGGTACCCATCAACTGGTATCAGAGCCTTGTTTACGACCTCTCCAGAGAGGGCTACTCACGGAGGATTTTGACTAGCAAGAGGCCGAGTAAAGTGTTGTGGAGTGTAGCCACCGACACGTTGGCTTGCTATGGGGGACAATTGATGGAGACTTGGTGGTATGGGATACCAAGTCCCATATTAAGTAGAATGAGATGCTCAATGGGGTATTTAAGTAGGTTGGTTCTCTCATTTTAATAGTTAGCTTTTGGGATCGGCTTCCCTATCCCACTTTGGTACCCATCAGAATGTCATTAAATTCTAATCAAATGTAGTTCTACAAGCAGCATAACATTACAGAAATCAAATGCAACCATTCATGATTCTACTAGATTCAGTAAACAATGAATATCTGTTTATTACATGGATCTTGAAATTTAATTATTTTCATTCAAGATATAAAGATGCAAAGTCACAAAGAAGCTGTAACAAGTGAATCAGACTCAAAAAGCAAAGCCAAAAGTTGAAAAGTGTTGTGCAATCTATACTGGCTGAAAGTTCTGATTTCTAATTTTCCCTTCTGGGGGAAAGAACAATATCTGTTCAGAATATTTACCAGCTAATAATAATTTCAACAAAGCTTTTGGTCAAAACTTTACCTGAAGTTTAGTGGTCAAACCTTTCTTCTCCTCCTCAAGCTCTCTAATCTAGCTTTCATCAATAAAGTAGGTGAAGGATTTATTATGATACGCAGTCATTGAAAAAGGATTAAGTTTGAGGAAAGTTGCAGTAAGCAGCCTATATACCTGAGCCCTTAGTTTCCTGATTGTAGATTCCTGAGCAGCCTGCTTCTTAGAAAGCTCTTCCCCTGAGATATGAGAAAATCTAAAATGAAAAGTGGGGCCTCTCATTTATTGGATGGATAAAGTTGTAACTTAAAAGTTCCAGAAAGAAATGTCTTTCAGATGACAGCATAAATTTTAACAGACAAGAAAGGTAAAGTAATAGTTAACACACTTTTCTTTCTCTAATGCAAGATAAGCCTCCCCAACCTATCCTCAAGATCTTGTTGAAAAGATGGAATGTAAACAAAAAATAAAATGCTAAAACAAAAGTTAGCGATGATCATGAACAGAGGTTTCCATCAAAAGCATGCGTGTTAAACAACTAACTCCCAGCAACTCTATCAAATACATCAATACTAATAAATCCATTCATTTGTCCTATTAGCTTAAGTATTTGAGATGAAGTGGTTCCAACAATGACATAATATCAAAGCCTCAATGCCAAAGTAGCCAGAGCACCTTAGAGCAGATATTTTCCAATCCCAAGCAAGGTAACAGTTAAAATTCTCATCATTAACGACAATATTGTCATCAGAATATTGTCTCTGTAAAGGGGCTTCATGAATATTTGCAACATAATAAATGTCCTAACTCTATCTTCTATAGATACTAACAGTCTCGCTAGAACATGGTCGATTACCCAAACCAACTAAATTTCAAACACAAGTGCGCTAATCACCAATTTAATGCTATATATTTTCTCTCCAAATAATGTTCATACATCTAATTGAGTCCTTACAGACACATAAACCTTCTAAGCATTTCAATAACAAAATTATATCTGTATGCACTAAAGAAGATGATATCAAGATACAGTTTTTTTTTTTTTTTGCCCCAATTATCATTTCAAAAGTAGATCATGTAGATATTATTTTCTCAATTATTTACGATTAGCCTCAGATAGATCTACCTTCAGCCATAACTTGATTAATTATTTCATCCTTTTCCTTCAAGAGAGCAGCAGCATCGCTCTTTTTACTTTGCTCTCGACGAAGAGTATCCCTTTCCTTAGTGAGGGCATACACCTGCAATTATTCACATGAAATTAATAAAAACCAGAAAAAGTTGTAGCCAAAAGCCTGAAATAGGTTATATCACAGCCTGAAACACATGGTTACCCCTGGTTATCCACTTTGATAAATGATATTCTTTCAAGAAAATTTGATGAAATGATAACATGAATTTCCAGTGCTTTTAATGAAAGTCAAGCACCTGCACTTGTTTTCAATCAAAACCAGATGCTTGACATTTGTGCTGATCTTGCAAGAACTCGTCTGATACACCTTTATTGTACTATAAAGTACAACCAAAAAAATGTGACAAGCAGGGCGAATATTAAAAGATTTTCAAAAATTGACCTCTAAAGAGTTGCCAGCAAAATATAGTTTTAAAAGGAAACTTCGGCGAAACCTTTCATTATTTCTAGAGCACAATGTGGAAAACACACCTGCAAGTAGCTGCATATGTTGTGAATTTCTATAGTGAAAAAGTTAACGCAAGATCATGGATAGAATGTGATTCCCAAGCCTATACACACCTTTTCAACTTTGCAATCTAGTTAACAGTACAAACAACTTTGCTAAATAAGCAGAACAACAAAGAATCCTGTGGAGTCATACCTTTCTCTCAAGAGTTGCAACCCTCTGATGGTACTCCTCTCGAAGAGTTTCTATTTCGGCCTCATTGGAGTTTCTCTGTTCCCAATTATAAGACAATTAATATGAACATCTTGAGGGAAGCGAGAAGCAGGATAAAGCAAGAAGCATACAGTAAAATGAGAAAAAGTATGCCATCATGTTAAGAGAAACACAGGGATTTTCTCAGAAAGCCATGGAGGAAGATTGAAATTGACTAAAAGAGAAACATGTGGGGATCAAAGAAAAACTCAAAAAAGTAGTAGTACATTACTTTTTTAAAGCCATGAATTCATTGTCTGTGATTAATGTACACCACACTAGAACTGTCGAACTGACCAAGAGAATGAAGAAAAATAAACCCAAAAAGAGTCAAAATTCTGAACTATTAATATCTGACACATCAATTTATTAGCTCACTTTAAAACCTACAATTCAAATGACACACCGTAACCATCTAATGTCACAACACATCTGTGAGGGAAAAAAAGAAAACTTATTTTATAGAAAGGATGAAATGCACGGAAATGAAGGGATGAAATGCATGGAAATGACATGGCAAATTGAGAATTATAATGAAAAAGAAAGACAGATAAGTAAATCGAGACCTGACACCTACTGCATTGCGCTAAAAAGACACAATATACCTTTAATTCCTCAATCGCTGATTTTAATTGTTCATTTTCATTCATCAATTTTGCAATCTCATCAGCTTTAGCCTGCAAAGAGAATAACAAAATTTTCAATATCACGGAAAGAATGGATCGCACTGTTACACTAAGCATGCATGCTTTTAAATAAAGTGGAACAAGAAAAAAGAAAGTAAAAGCTCCATTCTAGTGATAGGTTAACCCCCTTCATTTTTTTACTAGTGGAAGTCAGATTGTAGCAGGTTACAAGTGAAGAATCGAGCATGCAACAATATTTAGAGGAAGTACAAAGGGAGCTTCATTAATTCAACAACTATGAAAAGTAAAAGTTTCAATTTAAGCATGTTCAACATCATCAATTCAACCTTGATATGAATCAGAGAAAAATAAAATATACAGATTGATTCCAGAAGGAAATGATTTATTGCAGTGCACTTATCAATCAGTGCAGAAATAAAATTAGAAGATATCGATAACAAAAAGGCATAAACTTAATTGTCTAAACACAACATAGCATTCTTATTAATTTTTCATGTGGAAACAGTTTGACATGCCATGTCCTCAACTACGGAGAAAAGGATGACCAAATAAGACCCTTAAATGACAAGGGCTACCAAGAGATCAAGTGATTATGATTCTCCTGCTTAAACAATTACAAGAACTGAGCCCTGCATTGTCATGCAGTCTTGACTTGACTCTCGGGACATAAAACAAAATATGCCTCTCCAAATCCATTTTGCACTCTTATTACCCCGATTACATACATCACAAAAAATACCTGAGCTTGTCTTGCAGCACCTTGTAGGGCAGTTTCCATCATTTTCATCTCCCTCTTCACTCTCTCCAGTTCAAGCAAAGAATCTGAGTCTAACATATTTGTTACAGAACCCAAATGCTGCTCTTTCATATCAGATTCAGCATCATTAGATAAGTGTTCGCCTTCACCTTCATTTTGATTAGCAGTTTCTTCATTTTCATGTAAAACTAAAGCAGGCGCCACCTCAGATGGTGATGGAATAGAACTGGATTGACCAACACTAGTTGTTTCCTCAGATGCCACAGAAGATAACACAGAATGCGTGGTATCATCTGCTTCCTTGCTGTCACTGGATGCCTCAGGTTGAACAAGAGAAACTCTTTCCAGGCCCTCCTTTGTCTCAAATCTCTCTTCTTCTCTGTTCTCCTCCTTGACTTTCTCTTGAAAGTTCTCCCTCACTTCAACAAGACCATCTGATTCACCAGGCCCCAAAGTACTACCTGTAGCTTGATCCTCCTGAAAATTAACAGCCGTGTGTTGTAATGTCTCTGGACTTGTAGGGGTTTTCACTTCAGCAGTTTCACTCTCTTGAGGCTCATTAATAGAAACCAAACTCTCAACATTCTCAACAATAGATTCCGAAAGCTCAACAGGCCCCACTGGTAAGGGAAGTTCTGACTTTCCTTGTTCTGAATTCAATGTGGCAGTTCCATCTGTTGGCTCTTCATGGTCATCTACCTCATGCACTTTATTTTCATCCTTGGCAGTCCTTTCTACAGTTTCGGTTTGGATGTCCCTACCAGTTTCAGTTTGGACTGCATTATCAGTTTCAAGGCATTCTGTTCCCTCAGCTACAGGTATATGTTCTGGAGACTCAGTTTGTTCCAATGATTTCTCAGTTCCAGATTCCTGCTCAAAGGATGTAAGTTCCCCAGACGTTTCTTCAGTATTTAACTCAGCTTTGTTCCCCATAAATGACATAACAGGATTGAATAGTGTTTTCCTGTCTGCCACTAAAGGCCATGAACCTGCGGCTGGAAGACAGAAGGCATAGCTTGGTCATTATGAAAACGTTATGGACGCCAAAAAAAAAAAATGCTCTAGCTGTATCGAAACCATGCAATTTCATTGATCTAACCACCCAAAATAATTTTCTGACGTAATGACCCCCTCCCTCATAGACCAAATTATACCTCCCAGCTTGTGCTTGTTAAGAAGCTTAGCAAAAATCTCAATCAAGATATCACATGTTCAGATATTAGAAAATTCATTATGAAAAATAATCAAGAGTGATAAGAACTGGAACAATATATTTACCTTCATTGCTGGATTCAGACTTCTCTTCGAAACCAAGAGCAGTATCGAAATTCTTCTCTATACTCTTCACACTCTCCTGAAGCTTATTCACCGCACCCGCCAAATCAGGAAAGTTCCCCCATGTATTTTTACCACCAAACCACGCCATCTTCAAACTACAAGCTGTAAAAAGGACAACATATAATGTAACAAGAATGCCAAAGGCCCAAAAATTATAAACTTCCAGTTTATTCAACTTAAGTTTCCACAAATTAGGAGCAGATCAAAGTCAATCAAATTTAAATCGTGAACAAAAATAAAGTATCACCCTCCGCCGAGAAACATTAGCATACGCAAAATACTCTTTTGCAAAGAAATGCACAATGGAAGAACAATAAATCCGTAATCTATTACGATTAAAAACAGAGATCGATGAATCAAATTCCTGAATGAGCACAACTGGCGAGGAATGCAAACCTTGTAGGGCTGTACTAAAGTGACAGTGTTGGATCCAAAATCAAATTATGGCTTCAACTGATTGAGCTCATAGAATACAATTCACAAGTTTCATTCACAAAGAAGAATTAAGAAAATGAATAAAATAAGTTAGCAGTGAAATTGCTCTCAGATCACAGTATGATTCGGTATTGGAGTGAAGATGATGACAGTAGCTTCGGGGTTCATACGGGTCGGGTTGCGGATTTGCGGGTTGATTGGATGAACTCTGCAAAATTGTATGCGAGTTCGTCGAAGGCAAACGTACTATTAATGCAATAGTTTCGCCCTTCGCCCATGACTTTGATGAACCATTGAACACGACGCGTCGTTTTAGTGCTATGAACTTATGATTATTTTAAAAAAATAAAATAAATGATGGTGGTTGTATTTTTCTCGCTAAAGCTTTTTTTTTTTTTCTTTTTGAATGAAAAGGATCTTCATTTCACATGTCAAAAGCTGCACAAGGGTGACTCAGTAAACAGTTACATTGTAGGGTAAATAGAAAGGGCTCGAACAGTTTGAGCAACAACAACTTTAATTTGCATGAATATAGTATCTGTGATATATCTTTCGTTTGTGAAAATCTTACTGTTTAACGTGCCACACTTTAATAAATGATAATGGTTGTATTTTTCTCCCTAAAGCTTTTCTTCTTGGCTCACTTTCTTTTTGGTTTTTTTTGTTTTTGTTTTTGGTGAGGGT